>JAKOGI010002767.1:55000-87667 GCA_029747015.1 Carnegiea gigantea
CCGACTGGCTAAGCGATTTCAAGCTGAGCGAGGCCAAGCTGATCAACTTGAACATAAATCCATATTTAACTTGCTCAAACTTAAGGAAAATTTATCAATTATAGGGAGAAAATCTCGTTGTAACAGCTCCCAAAATTGGTCATGAAAGCCTTTTACAACGAGAAATGCGTACAATCGTGAGGGCCAATTTGAATCTACAACCGAGTTACAAAACTCATTGTAATTTTATTCTTTAACGACGTGTCTGGTGTCTCATCATAAATAGTACTACCAATTGCAACGAGTTTTCCACCTCATTGTAAATAATACTATCAATCACAATGAGTTCCGTATCTTGCTGTAAGTAATACTCTGTTGCAAAGCCAGTTGTTTCTTATAATGGATAATACTATGAGTTACACATATCTTTCCACATAGCAATTATGTACATTGCCATTTAAATGAGCTTGAAACAGTAAATTAGAGGAAGTAATAATATACTTTTCATGTAAAATAGTAAGATCCTGAGTACAACTACATACTCAATCCAATATTCAAGTGCATATACAATAAATCCTGCCTTAACGAAAATAAAATACTTGATAAAAAGAAAGTCTTGATGTCCCATTGCATTCTTCAGAAACTAACGTCATTATTCATCCAACTGATCCCAAAGATAATACACAACTATTGTTCAAGTCTAGTCTTCAACAATTCCTTGCTAGTTTCTGATTGTAACTTTGTACAGTTTGATAATGAAGTAGAGCTAATAACAATACGTATTCAAAAAAGAGGAAAAATGATTACTCGCCTGTATTTTTGTAATCACAAGGTGGATTATACAATTATAAGGACAATAATCAAAATCCTCATAGTGACATATAGATAGACAATCATCGAAAAGCATGTAACTTTACTAGCGAAGCTGAACACAAAGAAATTATTGGTTAAAAAGATTTTGCAAATGAAAGAGAATGTATGCATAGCTAATAGCACCAAGAGAGTCATTATCACCTAATACATATTTGTAGTGTCTCTTGGCAAGCCAATAAGCATAATCAGTTGAGGGCTTAGCTACTTTAGAAACCCTAGTTTCTCAACTGGTCCATCTAATAAAAGAGGACCAGCTTAAGAGAAAAGACACACAAGAAACACTAAAGGTTCTCTAAAGAGAGTTTTCTACCTAAAACCTAGAGCTCTTAGGCTATGAGATCATGAAGGTTCTCCAAATAGTGAGTTCCTTCTTCAACCAGTTATGCAAAGTTAAGGTTCGATCATCTTCCGCTACAGGATTAAGTTAGATCTGCTTATGCTTAATTTGATACTTTAATTCCTTTATTGATACCAGGACAAATCGACTCATTTGCGAGTAGGATTGCTTATACAAATTTCTTGAAATTCGTGCCAAAGATTAGGTTTATTTGTCGGTTTATTTGCTATTATACTCAAAAAGTTCATGCTACTATTTCATGTTATGTTCTATTTCTTGATTAATTTTTATGAAATTCTGGATTCATGAACAGAATTATGATAGCTTTAATTGGATATATTCTATGCATGATTTTGTTAATATATATTGTGCGTAATTGTGAATTGAATTATTTTAGGGTTCTTCGCGTATGAAACCTTAAAACCGATTCTTGAATCGTTGATTTCATCCAATTTTGATTTAAATTGATACATAGGCTGTCTTTCCCATTCGATTTGGGTTGAAATCCCTCAATCTTTTAGTAAATTTTATCGAAAATTTGCTTGAATTGTGGCAAAGAAGTCACCGTACATTTTAGGTTCTTGTTCTAGTGATTGACCCAAATTGTTGATCACTTTGGGTCATTATGTTTCCAAATTGATTTGCCTGTTTTGTTTCCCAAATGTCTATGAGTAAAAAAATTCAAAAAAATATGATGCAATTCAACTTCTGCTTGGCTGATTTTGCAAAGAGTTGTACACAAATTATTTTTGGAACTCAGTTTTGATCCCTTTTTGGTTAGTTTTGCTTGTAATTGATTTATGCTTTTTATTACCTAGGAATTCTTAATGAAAAGCCCTTTAGATCATAACCGTTTCGATCAAAACTTGGCTTCTAAGTTCACGAAAAAGTCACAATAGAAACTAGGGTTTGGGTCAAATGTTCCAATTCAATTTTGGCAATTAATTCTAGCAATTGATTTGTGAAAAAGAGTTTAGAGCATCATTATAAGCAAAAGCCCTGCAACAATTTTGCAACATGTCTCAGAGTTTGGCCGAAATTTGGCGCATTATCGTCGGGAATGCCTAGGGTTAGGGTTCATGTATTTTGAACTCGATCTTAATCATTTTAGATCGTTGATTTTCAAAATTGGAGTGTGGATCATGTTTCCTTGTCAATTCCGTCCGCAAACCTTCAATGAATGCCGAGAATCAATCACTTTCTGGCCAAATTTTAACGAAAAGGTCACCGAAGATGCTCAACACCAATTCAAACATAAAATTCGATCTTGGATGATTTTTTTTTCATATTTTTTGCAATTTTTGCTCCAAATTTATCCTAACATATGCTTATGCAATTTGAATCAATTTGAGTGAAAATAATGGTTTTAGGTGTCAGATTGTGGCATGGTTTGCATGACCCGTTTTCTACGCTATTCAGGTCATGGCATGTTGTTCGGGGATACTAGATGACCTCACATGTAGGGCACGTGCCTAGTGGCTTTGTTTGCCTTTTAAAAAAAAAAAAAAAGAGGGTTTGACCAAATGGGTTGATTTGTTGACCACAAGGGTGGACTAGTTGGCCGAAAAGAATTAACTATATTTTTTAGTTAACCATAAGGGTTAAGTCAAGTTTTGTTTGGCTTTATTATTTTTATGGGCATTTTTTGTTGTTTCCTATTTTTTTTATTGGGCACTCTTATGTTCAAAGTTTCATTTGGGACTTTTTGCCAAGTCAATTTGCTATAAATGCATGAAACATAATGTGAAATCTCTCAACACCTTTTTCGTGGGTGTATGTTTAATATGATATTTGGTATCATTATTTTGAGAATGAAATATTACGTGACTCTTGGAGAATCCTTTAGTTTGAGCATTTTTTATTCTATTGAATTTCATGAGAGATGTGGGCATATTTGTTTAATACCATTGAGATTATTTCGAGTGAAAATATTTTGTGAAATCTCTATGATATTGAGCTCATTTGTTTCCAATTGAATTTCATGCTATATATAATAAGTATATGCATATGATTGAAGTTCATGAAAAGTATGATACATATTATGAGGATATGTTTCATATGCTAACCTTCTAAACTTCATGTAAAGGTTATGTATTTCGCCTAAATATGTTAAGTGTGAAAATGGCAAAATGTCTTTAAAATATGTTTTGGGAATTTCATTGAATCAGTAAATTATCCTTGACATGTTTAAATTCATTTCCATATATTTATAGATATATGTTGAGCTTTCTTGAAATATTCTTGAAGTTTACATATCCTCTTTAATTAGAAATTTAATAATTTCTTTTAGAATATTTCAATATGCGTTAAGTATTTTGGAATGAAACAACAAAGTTAGTTACACTAAAGTATTCACTCCTAAGATAATGATTGGAAATTATATGTAAACTTTCCACTTTAGGGTCTATGTTTATATATATTAACTATGTCAGTTATTGCCAAGTTACATAGATATGTGTATCCTAAAATATTAAAAGTATGTATGCTTTTGTGCTGATTATAAAATTTTTATATTTTACATGCATCATGTTAGCTGATGGAATCACTAGACTTAAGTATCTGGTTATTAGGTTTGAAAATTATAAGAAGAGCCCATAAGTCAAACATGATTAGGGAATTGGCTGAAATAGGTTATGAATTTATCGATGAGCAGCAAGTTCATGTCGTGATTTGTTCCTTGCCTAATGACTGGGGTCATATTAAGATGTTTAGTATCAAGCTAAGTATATCATTACTTTTGATGACATAAGGCAATGACCTAAATTAGAGGAAGAGATATAAGAAGCCACTAAAATGACATAATTATGATGATCTGAAATGTTTATTTGCCATGCTAGATTAGGCCGTGTGGGTCAGAAGCACATATATGTAAAAACTAGCAAAATACGATTTCTTATTAAATAAGATTTGTTAGCAAATATAAGTGGACTAGTCCAATTGTGAACATAGCATGGCAGGAAAAGCAACAAGAAAATAATTTAATTTTAGAAAGGTCACTAAGGGTCTCATTTCCATTGTAATCAATTCATTTGAACATTTATGGTCCGATTAATGTGATAACAAGGCATAGAGCTTCTATGTTTTATCACATTTCATTTGATTTGGTCTTGTTTATTGACCTCATATGAGTCTGAAGTGATAACCTGCTCCAAAAAACATGTGAGCTTGGTTGAAAATCAATAAAACCGAATAGGTTAAGGCTTCAAGGATCAAATCATTACAAAACAGTTTTTGGCATTATTTAGTGGCTATTGTGATAAAAAAGGAATAGTTTATTAGCTAACTATTCTAAAAGTATACGAGAAAATGTTGTTATGTAGAAAGAAAATATAATGCTCCTTGATATGGTAGGATCAACAACTGCACAAAATTTATAAATGCCCTATTAAAGAGATCTCTTTTGGTTTCAATCTATGGTCTTGACCTTATGCTTGTAAAATTGTTACCACTCTGTATAAGTTATGAATTGAAACCCAGTTAAAGATTCTTTAGATATCAGGGGTATACAACCCATGAATACAACACCTCTTATAAAATTCCCAAGGGGGGTAAGGAGAGAGCATCTTTATGGGATACTCTAAACTTAAAAATTGTTTTTCTTACTCATTGGGCTGTAAGATAGTGGGAATGAAACTAAAATTTAACCGATATATTTCACGTTCTAAATAATGGATTTTCAAAGAAAGATGATATATGTTAAGACATATCTCTATTACTTCTCCATACTGAATCAGATCCCTTCATTCAAATGGGAGGGTTTTGATTGATGATTAATAAGTTTGTCATCAAGGTCCACCTTCATCACCGAGAGCAAATGAATAGCGATCTTATTCTTATTCCAAGTGGGAGCAAGATGATTAGTTTTGTTTTGAGTGGGAGTAAAATCGATCTAAAGAGAAATGATTTGAGTTTCTATGAATCTTGGCTAAAACGTGGTTGTCCAAAAGTATTCCTCTATGCCATTCAGGCAATGAGGCACATGAACCTTTCCCTGCACTCCTACAGAATAGGAATGAGCAAAAATGACATTTCCGACCCCTTTAAGGATAAGTAGGTAAGGCAATGAAAATAAAATGCAATAAATGAATGCGAATAGCCAGTTGAGCTCTTAAAAGGACACAAAGTTATTTGAGAACCTATCGGCTCTTAAATTATAAGGCTAATGGCACAGCTGACATTAGGCTCAACTTATTGTAGAAGGGCACACACAATAGGATAAGATCAACCACAAAGAGTTTTTACTCTCTTATCATGTGTTTTGTCCTAATTTCACCTTTACCTGACTATTATCGCTAGGTTGGACTGAAAGTCACATCATATGAATGTCTAAATACTAATAATAAATGGGATTTAAGTGAAAATCAATTGAAAAGGGTCACAAACATGAGGTTTGTGGGCATGTGATGTCAATTATGACCTTAAAGTCTCTCCAACAGGATTGGTATACTTATTTTTCACAGTTTGATTATCTCTAGTGGCTGCACTGGGATTGATACCGAAAATGTCCAAAAGCAATTTTGTATTCAAGTCATTATATATGGATGGCTTGCTAATAGTTAGAAATGATGTAGAGTTAGTAGGTAAGGCAAAAGGCCTTGTCATCATCTAACGTTGGGATGATTAATATGGGTAAAATAGTGTATGCTCTTGAAGTAAAGTTTTTGAGAGAATATTCAAAGAGTTTATTCTTTTTCCTAAAGAGACTGACAGTAAAAGGTCTTTAAATAATATAATACATGAAACTGTGACCTTATTAGTACTCGCATCAACAAAAGTGAGGTTGTATAGTAAAATGTGTTCACACTCTATTAAAAAAGTACTAATAAGTAGAATGTGCTTTGTTAGATGTGGTTAGAAGTCTAATACATGATATGGTGCATGTTAGATTGGCATCTTTAGCTGATATCGACTAGACCCGAGACAAGCATAGTGACAAACAGTTAAGTTATGAGGTACATAGGAAACAACTTGCATCAAAAAGGAGGAAATGGTATTGACTGTGGTAGATTTAGATGAGAAATGAACCTCTAGATACTTCCTACTTAGAAATGATGCTAAAATGATAAGAACCAGTCATATGTTACCTTGTTATAAGAAGAGTCTATGGTTCTATCCTCAAAGGCACAATAATCTGTTTGGTTATAGAGCTACTTGGATTATTTGGTTAGTACTGACCCGTAGGCTCACTGGCACAAGTTATGATCATACGTACCAAGAACCTTAAGTATTATCATAAGACCAAACTGGTTGGATATAAAGTTTAATTTTCTTAATGATAGTGGCACACAAAGGAGTGAACGTAAAACACTTTCCTATTAAGGAAATGGTTGTAGAGCCATTGAGCTAGCCCTAATGAGAGGATGTGCTTGTGAAGCACATAAAAACTTAACAGTCTTCGTAGATGACAACTATGTCCTATCACATTGTTCACTAATTATTTTCTAAGTAATTGTCTATATTGTGAAATTCAAATAAGTTGTTTTGCATCCACTTATTATTAGAATGTTTGAATATACATTCTTATTCATGGATACTTGTTATGCATTATTGAATGTGAAAAGTATGTCGGGTAAACGTGAGATTAGCCCTCTCTCCGGGGTAGCCCCCTTCATTGATTTGAGTATCAACGGGAGATGAGACAAGATTTTAAGTAAAAGTATCACAAGGATAATTATGAGGACCTATTAACTTAAATTCATCAATGTCACCTTGATAATGACATAAAATCATTACAACATATGCTTAAAAATGAATTTTACCTAGTCTACCTCGAAGAGGATATATGTGAGTTTAAAATAATGAGTAGATTTGGAAACTCAATTTGAATAATAGGGTGTCCAAATATCATCTGTATAACATTTTAGTTAAAGAACTAAAAAAGCATACATCCCATGGGAAAGGAGAGCATGCTGTAGCATATGTTTCATACAATGTGTGCAAAAGATGACCAATTGGGCTAATATAAATTAGATCTCTACTTATATTTATGTGTAATGTGAGATCCCATATGGTTATGGCCTTATATTTGTACCATCAGGACACTAATCAATAGCTTAAGACACGATTCAATGTTCGTTATCTTAGTGTGCTATCAAAGGATCATGAATGTTTCAGTCTAGAGGCTTTAGAAAATGAGTTGAATTTGATCGAGAGTCTCATGAGATGAAGATGATTATTCACGGACTCTCATTAGTTTCCATTTACCGGTGCACCAATTATGGCATATGAGTTATAATTATAAATATAAAATATGACGGTCTGATGAGATTAAAGTGAGAGATCTTAATGAGATTGAAATGATCTATTCGTACTTGCCTACTTCCATCTGCTCATCCGTGATTCTCGAATATTGCTAACAAATGTATGCCAACTATCTCAAAAGTATGCTGGTCGCACAACCTATTTGACCAGTGTAAAGATTTTGCAGAAACAAAAGGAAAATAAGTTTTTGTTAATGTGGAAATAATCACTTTCTTATATGTGAGTGGGAGATGTTGGACGTAGATCATGAGAAACCCATAAGGGTTGTGAGCCTAATAAGTATAACAACTTGATGGCTTAGCCACTTTAAAAACCCTAGTTTCTCGACTGGTCTATCCACTATAAAAATGGACTAGTATAAGAGGAAAGAAACACACAAGAAGCACTGAAAGTTCTCCAAAGAGAGTTTTCTGTACAAAACTCTAAGGCTCCTAGGCTGTGGGATTGTGAAGGTTGTCCGAATAGTGATTCCTTCCTTGACTAGTGAATCAAAGTCAAAGTTCGATCGTCTTTCACTGCAGAATTAAAGTAAATCTGTTTATGCTTAATTCGATACTTCATAGACAAAGTATGCTTAGGCATAGGAGTCAAATCTGGCTACTAATTCTTAATTACAAATTAGCTTCAGCAACAATTCCAAAAGACAACATGGGTTTCTTCTTAGGGCTCGGTCTTTGTGTTTGAAAAGGAATGATAGGATCCAAACTGAGCATTACGTGATCCACAAAAAAATAAAGGATGCTTGAAGATAATATTGAAGTTTCCTGGAAACTAACATCCTATAGGTTCTCCAAATTGAACTCAAATTACGCTTTGTAGTTTCTTCTATTCTAATGACAAAGGACTACAACTTAGTTATGTTTCTTTCTACCACTTGATGCTAAGAAATAATTGCCTTAGAAACAAAACCATATCGATGTAGGACTCCATGTCCAGCTCATCCAAGTTTTGCATTTAAAACAGCCTAAAAGTATTAGCACTTGACCAACTTTTTCAACTTACTCGACTTTGCACCAAGTATCACATTAGGTTAAGCTGATCATTTTCGGATAAATGGATCACATTTTGGGTCTTCATAAAAACAACTTCCGTGTATCAAATCACGCAACAAAGTTTAATTTGAAAAGGCAGTCATAATTTATACATCTAAGATCAAATGCAAGTTGAATTCGTCTTTCTCACTGAATTTGGTTTGGGTTTGCCTTGTGCTATTATGTCTTATCAGATATATCACCATAACCTTGAGAGTATGGTTCAGGTTGTTATAAGAAAGAAAAACATTCACATCTGCAAGCAAGATAAAGGAAGCCAAGCCATTGTTATTCATTTTCGCAGCTCTCAATAGAGAAATATTGAATCGATTTTACAGTTCCTTGGATTATCAAGCAACCTATTAAAAAAAACTATAAAATCCATGATTCTCCAATTAACTTACCAACCAGACATTCTTTTGAAAACTAAATCGCCAAAATGTTAATGTCTTATCAGCTACTTTTACCTAGCTCATATTAGCAAACCTAAGCTTAGTTCAAACCCCATAATCTAACTACAATAAGATGAAATTCAATGAAGATAGAGACTTAGGTAGTTAGTTGAAAGAAATTGAAGAACTGGCTAGTTTTAAAAGGGGAGATATCTTGCTCAACAAATCAGACTCTCAGATCCAAAAATCATCAACATATAAAGAAAAAAAAAGAAATTAACTGGGAAAAATTATCATACCTAAGATTCAGAGTAGTTAAAACAACAATCTATAGAGGTGAAGGAGGTATACTGAAAAATCACCTAAATAGTATGTAATTGCAACTAAGAAACCTTGTAAATCTCCACATATGAAAACCCTAACATTTTACTCATGGATCTAATCCAATTCCCAAAGAAACTGTTTAGACGCAATTTACGTGAATTTTACACCTCATTCTATCTAGATTTAGCTTAAATAATTTGTAAATTAGGTTGTTTATTTGTGTTTCATTGGTTTTGCAAGTAATGAAAAGAATTGCTCAAATCGCATATAATCTATGCAAAGCATGCCAAAAGTTTAAGTACGTTAATCCGAAAAACCTTGGAGGATAACGCGGGATGACCATGAAGTAAGGTCGGGTCAACAAGCACAAAATTACGAGAGAAATGACGAAAAAGAAGAATACAGAAATTTGGCATGGGTTGTCAGTGCTAGGTGGCACAGAGTGCCCGTGCCAAGTGGGATGGCCGTGTCAAATCTGTTTTTACTTTATTTCTGTGTAGAATTCTATAAACTTGACATGGTTTGCCCATGCCACATGACACGACTGTGCCAAATTTGCTACATCAAGATCTATTTAAAGCCTCGTTTCCCCATTTGTGTATTCATCTAATTTTTAGGTTTCAAGAATAGGGTTTAGGAGAGATTAGTGTAGGTTTAATTTCATTTTGTAGTCACATTTAAAATGTAATGAAGTTTTGATGCAATTATCATTCATTCTGTCTCTCTTTAGTCTTCATTTTCATTCAAGTTCTCACTTTGTTGAGTTTAATTTATTAGTTTAATGCTCAAATGTATATGCCTTTGTTTGTTGATGGATTGAAATTAGTGCCTCTTTTTCCTAATCATCTTTCTATTCTCTTATGTACTCTTAATCTCTTATTCTTTGTCGCCAAGAATGCAAATTTTACGCTCTGTCTCCCCTCCATCTTAGGGTTTGAGAATCCATTTTTACAAGTTTGAGTTTTTGGCTGTCAACAGGCTAGATTAAGAGTAGTTGAATTATATTAGTGAGAATAAGTGGAGAATTCTCCTCCAATCATCATCCACTTGCTCTAACAATGGAGGTTAACATCAATTGTTGGATTTTCAAGCTTTTGAGATACTCCTCTTTCTCTTTCTTCTTTTAGTTTGCAAATTTAATGCTTTCTTAGTTAATTAAATATTTTTATAGTTACTGTTAGTTAATATGATTTTTTTTCATTGATTTTGTTAAATATGTTTTGTTTTAGTTTATTTTAATTAATTATATTTAGATTGAACTAGTGAATAACTAGTTAATTTATTATATTTAGTGACATTTATCGCTTTCCCTAGGTTGGAGTTGGGGTTGAAAATAACCGGTGACTTGATTTTCACACTATCCCAGAGGATGGCAACTTTCAACCCTTACTCCCCGCTCCTAAAAATAACTACACCAATAAATTGGTGTCATTGACGGGGATGATAGCTTGAAATTAAGTCAGTTCGTGTGAATATAGCCCCTTTTAGTTCATTGTGTGCTCATGTAGTCTCTTTTATTGTTTATTTATTTTTATTTTGAGTTATAGAGTAGTTACTTATTTAGATGGCATCGAAAAACATTAAAAAAAAATTAGAAAATGTGAAACATCCAAAAAAATTGAAAACCCAAAAAGTGATGGCTCATTAGATGCTAATGATGAGTTTGGGAATTTTGAGGAAACAAATGTGGTTAGCCCAACTCCACTAAAATTGATAAGCCCATTCTTAAAAGTATAGAACTTGAGCCATCATGTTCATTGACGGATCACTTATATCCTCCTGGACTTCCTCACAATCATATTTTGACCTCTCTCCTATCCCTAAGGATGTGACATTTGAGCTTATTTCGGGTTATGTTCTCGTGCTTGGTAATTTACTAGCTTTGAAAATCCTTATTTGTTTATTTGAGATCTTAAGGAAGTTTGTTCGTTGATTCACATGGCTAGGGTGTCAAATAACGTTTTAGGATGAAATTCATTCCATTTGTTCTCAAAGATGATGCTAAGAGATGAACATATAGTCTTAAAGTTGGTTCTATTAAATCATGGGATTCTTTTGTTGATATCTTCCTTAAGAGATACTTTCTCACTAACAGGACCATTAAATTTAGGAATAAAATCCCCTCTTTAGTCCAACTTGAACATGATCCTTTTTGAAAGTATGGCCCTGTTTGACAAACAAATATTAACTATTTGTATTAGCTGTTAGTTGTTAACTATTTGAAATTAGTTGTTTGAATTAGCTGTTTATAAAAGAAATGTTTGATAAAATTAGTTGTTTTTAAAAAATATATTCAGTAAAATTTCATTTGTGCCATTATCTCTAAATTACTTTTTAATTAAAAATAACTTTTTCATTTACTAGTTATCTTATTTTCTTTCCAAAAATAATTAAATTGATGTCATATGTACAAATTAACGTTATTGGTAAAACCTTAATTTATTACTAGTTGTGCATAATTTGTATTCTTATTAATTTTTTTTTTCAACTTGTCTATATCTATCTACATGATAATTATGTCTTAAAATATTATTTTATTATTTACTACATATTTATTATTATGAATTAAAATTTATGTATTCGAATGATTAATCTTGGATAGCTTAAATTTAAATAATGCATAACATGAAATATCACTATAAAAGGCTAATAGCATATAGTGTAATTTTTTTCAAACTCTTTGGTAGTTATGTTAACTTTACAAATAGTTATTCCCAAAAGGCTAATGGAAATAGCCTTTTGAGAAAGAACTATTTAGGTACAAACAACTTTTTCAAACAGCTCTTCAACCAACTAGCAATTTAGTTTTGACTAATCAAAACGGCTAAAACCTCCCAAAAAGTTCTTTTTCTCTGAAAAGCTTTTGCAACCAAACACACCTATATGAATATGTTCAAGGAGTTACTTATCCAATGCCGTGACCATGGTTTAGAGAGATGCAATGTGTGCCAAACAGCTTATGATGGTTTGAATGTGACTACTAAGACAAGGGTTGAATCTATGTGTAGGGAAAAGTTTTTTTGCAAGAATGCTAATGAGGTTTGGGACTTTCTTGAGGATTTAAATGATAAGACATATGAGTGGGAGATAATTAGGGAAACCCCTAGTATTGCATCTAAGATTTCTATAGATAATGAGGGTAAGTTACCTAATGACTTTGTTGCTTTGGAGGATACTATACTTCATTGTGAGCATCAACTTGAACTTTCTATTTTTCAACCATGTCAACCTCATGATTACATTCCTCCCTTTTGTTCTCATGATTTTTTCTTGGACTATGGTATTAGTTCACACTACCTGTTAATCAAATGTCTTGAGGGTATGAGTGATTCTTTATTGCATCCGCTCATGATCAACCCTCATCTTAAGGCCAGGGATGCTCTTGGAGGCGATATGATTCTAATGATGCACCTTTTCTTTTAGGCCCCTTGAGAGAGAATGATGGAAGTGAGAAACTAGTGGTCAAGGCTAGTTATGGTCTTGAGCATGACGTGATTGAGGTTTCCAAGGATATTTTTGTTGAGGAGGAGTCCTTAGTTGAGAAGGCTCATTTGGAGGAGCCTTGCGTTGAGGAGTATGTTGAGGTCACGCCATCTTATATGAAGCTTATTGATGCAATCCTAATTGAGTTCTTTCCTAAGAACATCCCAACGTCTATTCCCTTACACTCCATATCATCTCAGTCTTTCACGGATTGCTCAATGTCGAACTTTCTCGAGTCTGAGAATTGCATGATTTATGTCCTTACTTTAAATCGGACTCATGATCTTGATGTGGGTATAGGACTTGAGGATTGGGTAGAGGATTTAAGATTTATGCTTAGTTTGTGCATTCATGCTTCTTATAAGACTTTTAGGCCCTTATCCTCTACATTAAGTTATGTTAGGCATGTTTTAACTTTTATGATTAGGCCTAGAGCTCTTATAAGCTCAAGAAAGCTATCACTTCTATTTTAGAGATCTACTTTCTTTGGAGCATCCTCCTTGTTACTAATGGTTTTAACTTCTTCTAGGATTGTTCAAGTATATTTGATAAGTTGCTATGAGCTTTAGTAGGGATTGATACAACTTGGAGATTTAATGGAGTGGCTAATGTTGCTTGATCCTCTTGTAGCATATCTTAGAGTCACATAGTTTTGGTGCACTCAGCGTCTAACCTGGTATGATCGTTCAAACTCTTCTCTCATCTTCCTTTTCTTTTCGTTATTCCTTTTCTTACATAGTTGTGGATATTTAGTGTTGTGATTGTGTGGGTGAGCGATTTTAAGATGAAATTTGGTATTCATTGAGTTGAGATGGCATGATTACCCTTGTTTGATTGTATGATTTGTTTTATGTGTGTTTGTTGGTTGTGTACTTTGTTTTGTGAATATTTATTGGTATTTTTTGGTTTTGTGCTTGTTGATGGTGTCATAGGTTTGTATATATTTTGTGGATTTCAGTTGTTGGTTGTGCAGTTGGATTATTTATGTGATTTCTTTTTAGCACCTTAGTGCCCATTTGCACATATTTTTCAAAAAAATTTGAAAAATCTAAAAACAGTTTTCTTTTTCTTTGGGGATTTGTGTTTGTTTTTTTGGATATTGTGATCCCATGTTGTTAAGTTATTGAGTTATATATAAATAGAGTTTGCATGATAAAATGTCTACTTGAGGATGTGGAGCCGATTTTTCATAATAACCCCCTCTCATGTGTGTGATTTTGTGCCGACCTTGTTCACTTTATCATCAATGCTTCGGATCTTGTTGTTGGTTGAAGTTGTCCTCTAAGTTCTTGAAAAATACAAAGACATAATGAGAAAAAAATAATGAAAAAGAAGCCTTATAATATGAATAAAAACCCGAGCGTCAATATTCAAAGTCACTATCTTTATTTCACATCTTTAATTGGTTTGAATATATCCAATTTTACTTAATTACATATTTATTTGGGCAATGAAATAAGTACTTTGCACAATCCAATAAACCTCCTTTTTAGAGAAGACCCAAATATTTGCAAGTCAAATGGGTTTTATTCTTTAAAAAAAAGAAAAGAAGGAAAAGAAGGAAGCAAAAAATGCAATTAGGCAAGGAAATGGAGATTGCGTCAATGTCAGTAACTTGATTCATTATGATTGATACATATCTCATATACACCAAGGTGTGCATATCATTTCATATTGTCGGCGCGGGGTAAAAAATGAAAGTTAGGATGCATCTTGTGACTTAGTTATCTCAAGATTGTACATTATATTTGTAATAATTTGGTAATTTGGTTACTAAGGTGATGCAATTACTTGAATCATGTGCATGACTTCCCTACTATTTGGATATATAATCATGTTTTGAAAAAATCAAAATCATTTTCCTTTGTTTTTGAAAAGATTTTTGTGGGTATTCTACTTGAAAACCCTCAGAGATTTCACTAGTCTACTTAGGAAATTGGGGAGTTTAAAGGCCTTATTACATGTATTAAATGCAACCGTGATTTCTATAATAGTGAGTTATGATTTTCTTTTTCTTATTTTTCATTTTTTTTGTTAGTTTAGTTTGTTTTCCTCGAGGACGAGCATAGTCTTAGTGTGCGGCCAGTTGTTTGGGCCCGATGTGCGTGAATTTTACACCTCATTCTACCTAGATTTTTCTCAAATAACTTATAGATTAGGTTGTTTACTTGTGTTTTGTTGGTTTGTAGGTAATAAAGAGAATTGCTCCAATGGCGGACAACCATGCGAAGCATGCCAAAAGTTAGGTGCATTAACCTGGAAAACCTTGGAGGATAACCCGGAATAACCATGAAACAAGGCCAGGTTAACGAGCACAAAAACTATGGGAGAAATGAAGAATAAGAGTAATGCAAAAATTTAGCATGGGCTGCTAGTGCCAAGTGGCAAGCGCTGCCAGTGCTAGGCAACAATGGTTGCCAATGCCAGGTGGCACGAGGTGCTCATGTCAAATGGCACAACCGTGCCAAATCCTTTTTTGCCCTATTTTGATGTAGAATTTTAGAAACCTGGCGCAGTCTACCCGTGCCAAATTTGCTGCGTCGGGATTGATTTAAAGCCCACTTCTCTCATTTGTGTATCCTCTGATTTTTGGTTTCAAGTATCGGTTTAGCCTAGGATTTAGTAGAGATTAGTGTATATTTGGTTCCATTTTGTAGCCACATTTAAAGAGTAATGAAGTTTAGATGTAGTTAGCTTTCTTTTTTCCTCTTTAATTTTCATTTTCATTCAAGTTCTTACTTTGTTGAGTTTGATTTACTAGTTTAAAGTCCAAATTTACATGCTTTTATTTGTTGATGGATTGAAATTAGTGCCTCCCTTTCGTAATCATCTTTCTATTCTCTTATCTTCTTTTAATCTCTCATTGTCTTTCTTTAAGAATACAAATTTCAAACTCATTCTCTCTGCTCCATCTTAGGCTTTGAGAACCCATTTTTATAAGTTTCAGTTTTTGGCTTTCAATGGGCTAGATTAAAAGTGGTTAAATTATATTAATGAGAATAAGTAGAGAATTCACCTCCAATCATCATCCACTTGCTCTAATAATGGAGGTCAACTTCCGTTGTTGATTTTAAAGTTTTTGAGGTATTCCCCTTTCTCTCACTTCTTTTAATTTGCAAATTTAATGCTTTCTTAGTTACTTAGATATTTTGCTAGTTATTGTTAGTTAATATGATTTTTTTCATTGATTTTGTTAATTATATTTTATTTTAGTTTAGTTTAATTAATTATGTTTAGATTACGATTGGTGAGTACCCTATTATTTTTGTTAGGAAATGATAGGTGTGGGATGGGTGAGTGTGGGATGGGGAAAGGAGTGGGGTGAGAGTGAGTAGGAGTGGTATTTTTTTTTTTTTTTTTAAGTGTGGGAAGGGGAGGGAAGGAGTGGATAGGAGTAGGAATGAGTGGGAAGGAGTTGAATGAAGTAGGAGAGTCAGTTTAAGTTACGTATTTTATATTTTAATGTAATTTTTTTATTTATGATAGTAAGTAACGATCAGAAAATTAAATTTTGAATGGGAAAATTGTCTTTCTGTATTTAGCCGATTACGAAATATTGTTTGATGGTCGTTGTTGCCCCCAAAAATTAGAATTTTTGTTAATGGCTTGATTCAGTTGCGGATGTTAATTTTGTTCGTATATTAATAAAATTTGTTAATTTTCATCGAAATTAGAAATTTAAATATCGTGTTGTACGTTGCGCAAATATGGTGTATTTTGGTTGGGTTATGATAAATTGGTTGTTCAAATTAAAATTACATATGCAATTTTCATTTTTTTGTTAAAATTAATTATTCACATTTTGCGTTACGTTAACATTTTTAAGCTATCAGACAGGAATTGGACGTTACTGTTTCTCAATTCTTAATTATATAAACCATACCAATGAATTCAGTTTGAAATTCGAAATCAGATATCATCAAAAATATTATCGAAACACAATCTTATTATCCTATCCAACTGTAATCCACAAAACCAATCAGAACATGACATCTGTCATGTATTTCTCTCACACCTCTCTCTATCAGACACATCTCTCCAACCTCTCACACATTGCTCTCTAAACTCTTAGCTCAGCTCTGCCTTTTGTGCTAACCTCTCAAACAACGACTCACAACTCCTTTCCTCTCACACAAGGGCACCGCAACTCGCTAGTCGCCGGAGGTTCACTGGCCGTAGCAGCCGGTCACGGCTCGTCCTCTGCCATCCCCTCCGATCTGCCCAGACGAGGTCAGCCCCTCCGCCATCCCCTTCGATCTGCCCAGCTATGGTGAGTGCGTCGTTTTCGGGCTACCTTCTAACTTGCCGGCGATATTCCTGACTTCTGAGATGTATGTGAAACCTTTTGTTTTTCGTTGGTTGTGGGAGGTTCAGGAAAATGTGTTCAATTTCTATTGAGTTTGTGCTATTTGAAATTTTTGGACCCTGCATTTCCATCATTAATGAACCTGTGCGCTTAATCTCTAGAGAATTATGTGAATGTGTCTGATGTTGGTGGATGTGTGTGGCAAATTTTGTTGCTTGAACCATGAATTTGAATGTTATGTATTTGTGAGTTGAGGTGCACGTGGTGTTTGTGTGTCAGACAATATGCCCAGCCGCGAAGTTGTGGTTGTTTAGAAGTAAAATTACTTGAACCATGAATTATATGTGGGCACAAGTCATGTGGATTTCTGGTGCGTTGTTATGCTCCAAATGTTTGGATTTGATCCGTGGTTGTATTGAAGTTAATTTTGTTTGTCATTGATTGTTGATTATTGAATGGTCTGTTGTGAAAGCCGTGTTGAAAGTTGAGCGCATCGATAGGGATGCTACTCAAATAAGAAACCATTACAATAACACGGTGAAGAAATTAAAAGCTTGGGAATGGCTTATAGGCCAGACTGGTATTGGTATGAATCCTGTCACTGGTGCTGCAATAGTAACTGATTGCACTTTGGAGAAATGTCTGAAGGTACAATATGCTTTGTATATATGTATTATCATGACATTAATGTTTATGTGCTATTTGAAATAATGTGTTTTCATTGGTGTATAGAAGTAGGGGGAGGGGGAATTTAAAAGTTTCCGTGAGAGAGTGCCCCCAAATCTAGATAATATTAAAGCAGTGGTGCATGGTAGGCATGCAACTGGTGACTTGAGCTTCTCCCTAGTGATGGGTGCTTCCGGTAGTCAACGCCGTGGAGTATAACGGAATTTGCCTGTGGATTTGAAAGAACATATGGGTGATAGTGATGAGGCAGATGAGGATGACTACAATGAGCAGGCGCAACTGAGTGCTGGGGAAGAAAGTCGATCGCCTACTAGAACTATTCACACCAACGCTCGAATGTGTCGAAGTGAAGGTGGAAGTTCAGGTGAGGGAAAACGACTGAGGTAAGAATTGTGTGAGTCCTCGGTGCGAGATGCCTACGTTCAGAATGCTCTTGAAGTGCTGCACTTGAAAGAGGAGTATAGACTCCACCCCGACCATCTACTTACCAATAGGTTCTTACAAAGTTGAGGTTGCATCCTGGGGTTGGTGCTAGAGGACCAGGGTTCATATTTAGTGTGATGTAATGTATTAGACATGAGCAGGACTTTGATTACTTTGTAGATTTCGATGATGATGATATTAGCAGATACTTACGAGTTAGAGGGTTTGAGGATGTCTAACTGTAGTGATTTGGTGATTTATGATTTGTGTTTTCTATTCAATTGTAGTATGAATTACTTAACTTTTTAGATATGTTGTATGAATGAAGTCAGTATGAATAGTTGTCGTGCTCATATGTGTAACCTGAATGTTGGTTTATGGCAAGCAGTTGTGAATTGTTAGTTCTCTTTCCATGATGTACCTGTTTATTTCTGTTTCTTTCTAATCATTTTATGGTTCCATATGAGGTAGAATGGGCGATGACGAAGATCGTGTTGTGGATACTCTTATCTTGTATACGCTCACAAGAAGTAGTTCACAGCAACGTACAGCTTCACACTCGGGACTGCCAAGGATGATTGGTGAGGAAAGTGGGGGAACATTCATACATCGAGTGTTGAATGGTTGTCAGACAGATTTTTGTCGGCAACTGTTGCGGCTTGACCAAGATGCTTTTATACATCTGGTTAACGTCATAATAGAAAAGCGCTTAATAGATGAGGGACGTTTTATTAAAACAGCTGAAATCGTTGCAATAAGCTTATATATTTTTGCAAGAGGTGCAAGCTACCGTGATGTGGAGATCCAATTTCGTCATTCACCGTCAACTATAGGCAATTATCATAATCAAGTCTTGGAAGCTTTAGTTAAGTTATATGTTGATATTGTAAGGCCGTACCAAAGTCAAGATGAAGTGCCTCCAGAAATTGCACAGAAGCCGGGGTTCTACTGGCCGTATTTCAACGTACGTTGTTAACCATCACAGAAATGTATATAATGTATATGATCATCCATTGCTTACAACTTACAGGAAAATTTGTACATTTTATGTAGGACTGTGTTGGAGCATTAGATGAGACCCATATTCAATGTAAAATTGCAGACGACGTTGGACAACACTATTGAAATCGTAAAGGGGATAAGACTTGGAATGTTTTGGTGGTCATTTCATTTGACGGCATGATTACGTATATGAATGCTGGTTGGGAGGGTGGAGCTCCCATGATCGACCTGTATTACTACGAAGCATAGTTGAACCGAAGTTCGACTTCCCTCATCCATCTCCAGGTACCCCTGTTAGTTGGTATAATTTGTGTTCAGTATTGTCTCGAACAATGTGGTGATCATTGTATGCTATTTTTTTGGATACCTGCTCAGGAAAGTACTATTTGGTAGATTCTGCATATCCAAATAGGATTGGATATTTAGCACCTTATAAAGAGAGCAGTGTTCGGTACCACATTTTCGAGTTCACAAGAGGTCGTCAATGCGGCATTGCCAGACGAGGGATGAAAAAGGAGTTTAATTACCAGCATTCTTGTTTGTCCGGGACAGTTGAGTGAACTTTTGGAGAGATGAGGGCAACATAGAAGATATTAGATGACAAGATGCCCTAAGTGACATTAGAAAAATAGATTCAGATAATAATCACAGTTTGCACGCTCCATAATTTTATTCGTCTCGATCGACACGGCATCAAATATCACCAAGGCTGCCCTCTACTGCGGCAGAACATGATGATACATTCCTTGATTCAAATGCAAAAAAAATCCATGAATTAATTTAGGGATCAACTAGCTAATGATATGTGGGAGTCTTGTACGACCTGATATGTCCAATATGTATGGCTTTCCTATGCCAATTTGGTTAATGTTGCAATATGTGTTTGTTTGTACAACTACAACTTGAGTACTGACTAATGAACATTCGGTTTCATATGAAATTAGTAAAATTATTGCTCCACTTTATATTGCCAACAACAAATGTTTATCTCACAACGTAAACGATCACCATTATTTTTAAAAGTGT
Organism: Carnegiea gigantea; assembly: GCA_029747015.1. Taxonomy (NCBI): domain Eukaryota; kingdom Viridiplantae; phylum Streptophyta; class Magnoliopsida; order Caryophyllales; family Cactaceae; genus Carnegiea; species Carnegiea gigantea. Next base: position 75,125 of record JAKOGI010002767.1, read on the forward strand.
TAATATTTATAACATCCATTAGTTACATCACGAACACAGAATAAAAATATCTGCATTTTGTGTCACGATTTACAATGATCGAAAAATAATGTGTTGTATATATCACAACAACAATCCACGTTTTAGTGACCTATAACAAAAATTTCGGAATCAGCGAAAAAATTATTAACCATATGTTCCATACAAAAAATTAGACCCAGAACATCTGCCACTCACAAATAACTAACATTTGCTTATCAACCCAAAAAAAAAAAATTTCATTTCTTCAATACGTATAACATAAATAATTTCATGTACAATTTATGGCACAACTTACAAATATTTCAATCACATCTGAAAAATAAATAAAACTCTTCATAATTGTTATCAGACTACTCGTAAGTACAATTATATCAATTATAACAGTTTTCAAACTATGATAAATAGTAATTATATGTAGGAGTGGGTGAAAGTGAGTGGGAGTGGGTAAGAGTGGAAAATAGTGGTATTTTTGTTTAAGTGTGGGAAAGAGTGGGAATGGGGGAAGGAGTGGGTGGAGTAGGAATGAGTGAATTGGGTTGATTAGACCGTGAAAACAACAAGTCCTCAATAGTTAAATAGTCATGGATAGTAACATTTATGGCTTTCTTTATGTTAAAGTTGAGGTCGAAAATAACTAATAACTTAATTTTCACACTATCCAAGAGGACGGCAAATTCCCACCGTTACCACCCCCGAAAAAGCTACACCAACAAAAACCATAACCAGAAATCCAACTTAAAAATAAAAAAAGAGAAATTGTGGCAAACCAAGGCACACCAACCCAGATGCGAATGGCACTTCAATTGGTCTCTGAAAGAGAAGGCCACTAGGGTTGAATGGCACCTTGAAACACTAAAGAATGGACTTAAGTCGCGGTTCAAAAGCAACAGCGACAACAATAGAGAGAGAGAGAGAATCACCTTATCTTAACAAGGAGATGGCTTTCTATGAAACTAGTCATGAATAAGACGAAACCCAAGCCATAAGAGAGGGAGCAGAAGAAACCAAACTAGTGGGACAAAGGCTTAGGAATTTTTAGCCAAGAAAGAGAAAATATAAGTCTTCCTTTTGAAATATTTGAGAGTGAAATGGGGTCTTTTCTCTAGGGTGTGTAAAATAACACCGGGAATTATGGGTCTTCTTTTTGCACAAAAATCTTATGGCATTTATGACGAGTTTTGGAATATTTAACAATGGGATAATTAAATTGTTGTAAAAAAAAAGACTACATTTTACTTCTAGTTTACCGTCTTGTTGTAATTTTTTTTTACAACAAAAAAAGCGAACCGCTGAAATGGTTGATTGTTATTGCACAATATTATTGTAGTGTCCGTGCGCTTGAGTTATTTACAATTCTAATATCTATAAACAGAAATCGATTTATCTGTTGTTGACACAAAAGTTATATCATAATTTATAACCCGTAAGGAAGGAGTATTCCGTTTGCTAATGAAAAGTCGATGATACGATAAATGACGAGGAAATACTATTAATGCTTAATAGTTTCATCGCATTGGAATAACTTCTCGTGGATTAAAGATATCATGACTAAAACATGAATTGTAAGAAAATTTAGCCAATGAAGACCTTAACAATAATCTAATATATCATTAAAAACCCAAAGTTAGGTAAATTGAGTAGCCACAATATCTTTGGCGCAATGATTATCAGTACATTTTTTAAGGATATAACTTGTATATCATGGATCCAAGTCTCATGATACACAAACTCCTTTGTTCTTAGAAGAATTCGTAGAAAATTCAGTGAGTTCGTTATGTGCAATTGGTTACTTTGTGGGGTTAAGCCTCTATTCAGCTTATCTTGGTCTATGTGCTTCCCTCTCTCCTGCTATTGACAACGCATAAAAATTCATTCGACTCAGAGCTTTAGTAATTGAGCAGCTTGCCTCACAAATTAAGAGAAGGGAATTGAGTCACCAATAAATTGAAGTTCAGTTAATGTAGCTCTCTAAACGTTTGGAGTGGTTCTTTAATTTTTTTGTTCTCTATTCTTTTTTTCTTTAAAAAGGTTGACAACAAAGCCGTTTTTAGCATTACGCTTAAGCATCTATTATAATCTTCGAGCTTGGAAAAGTACGTACTAAGGCCCTATTCTTTTCGTTGGTAAATTCAAATTTACCAACCTCAATCAATTTCAACCTATTTCAATCTACTTTAACCCACTTCACAAAGTTCAATGAAAAAATATCAACTTCAACCCGCTTCAACCTGCTTTAACCCACTTTCCACTATTTTAGCCAACTTCTATCTATCATACAAAAACAATTCAACGCACTGTAACCCACTTCAACCCACTTCAACCTACTTCAATCCACTTTAACCCATTTCAATTAAAAAAATCCACTTTAATTTATTTCAATCTACTTCTACTAATCTTAATTAATTTTACTTATTTATCAATCTATATTTTTCAATGAAAATAGCAAGCCTTAAATCCCTAAAAAAAATACGAGTAAGGCAAGATCTTTTGAAATTAAAGGAATTAACAAGTAGCTTGGCGCTGTGTCCTGACTTACCTTTAACTCCTGACTCGTACGATACTACCTATACTAGCTGCCTTATATGCTAATGAAGAGTAACGAACTGACCACTAGTCAAAGCATTCGTACAACTTTGCCCAGCCTGACTCCATTTTCTCTCTTCCCCCCCGTTTTTTAAGCGATGAAGCATGGTTTCTTTCATCTGCAAATTATGTAACTATCCGAATTTCCTGTTTAGTTGGATTAGATGACATCTGGGGAGCGAAAAAAATATCGTTCAGGATTGTAAGATCTAAGTAAATTTGGATAAATAGTAATAAATAAAGGTTAGGACTACATTAAGTTTGTATATTATTGCTTGCAATTGAGCGGAAAGTATATTTCGTCCGCCCTGTATTTATATATTTATTTTCATGTGCAAGAAGCTTCCTGCCGCAAGAATTGCTGAAGTGGTAGCGCTCTTAGCTGCCTTCCCGCAAGTTTAAGGTTCAAAGCGGCTCTAGTAGTAGTGCTCTTAGTTGGCTTCCTGCAAGTCTTAAGTTTGAATCTGCCTAGGTGCGCTCGGTTGTTGTGTTATAGTTTTTGTCTTCTAATCTTCCTTTTTTTAAAAATTTATTTAGACTTTGTTTCTTTAACTTTATTTATTTATTTATTCTAGTCGACTAAGTTTTTATTTATTTATTCTAGTCGACTAAGTTGGTTCCTCTCTCTCTCGATATATATAATGTATTACTCACTAAATATATATATATTATAGCTTACTAAAAGAAATAGTAACAGTATAAGTGATTGAAACCTTTCAACTATTTTTTTTTTTTTGGGTGCATATAAAGAATCTTATATTTGAGTTAATCACAAAATATATCATAATACATTAGAAGATAAATGTAAAGTATTACTCACTAAACATATATTATAACTCACCAAAAGTGACAATACAGCTCACTAAAAAAATGATACGTCAAAATATGAACAGGAATATGTACGTGCTCACTAAAATTGTGTATTATATGTTTGCTGACTTTTTTATTATGAATAATTAATACTAACCAATAAATTATATTGGTCACCAAGTATATTTCATAACTCACTAAATATCTATTATAACTAACTAAATAAATATTACGGCTCACTAAAGAAAAAGAATAATATAGATATTTAGAATATTATTTAGTGAGCTCCAGATGCATAATATCATTTTTTTGTATAATAGCACATTTTAATAAGTTATATAGTGTTTTTACTGAGTGAAATTCGGGCATATAAAATGTGTTATTTTGGATATACCTGCTCACTAAAAGTATCTATTAGCTCATTACAAATGGATCTCGGCTCACTAAATATTCTAGTGAGTTATACAATATTTCTAGTGGGTGAAACTTAGTGTGCATTACCATACTTTAGTGAGCTATGGACTATTTTTAGTGAGCCAAAATTCGGTTGTATAATTGCTTTTATATAACCGGTTGTATGATGTAACAACTGCATTAAGTTTGTTTTTTTAATATACACATGAAGTGAGATACAAAAGTTCATACAGATGAAACCTTTTGTTTTTAGGAAAAAGGTTAAATACAATATCACATCATAAGACAACTCTTCTCTCAAGTGATCTACCCATAATATCATCTGCTAAAATACATTCGAAAATAGTAGATGGTGGGGAGATAAAACAATGATTGATAAATTAGTGGAAGAAAGATGGAATTTAATTTGAAACTAGTATGGTTTTCTCAGCTCGATGTACGGGATAGTTTTTGAGTTTTTGATGGCAATAAATATCCTTATTATGTATTAGTTGCTTATATGATTGATTTAGTTATACAATATAATGCTAGAATCATTTTATATAATGTATGAATTTTTTTTGTTAAATGTTATAATGCATGATTTTTGGTATAACGTATTATCAAAATATAATTAATTATCTTCTAATATCTTCTAATAATAAAAATAAAATTTTTCTTCAAAAAGGTAAATTGTTCAAGAGTGATGTGTGAAAATATTAGGAGGTTTTATTTTGTTATCCTAAATGAAAAAAGTATAATAAAATTTTGAGTTTTCTGATCATAATAACGATGTGTAAAAAATAGAGTAAGCTATATTTATAATTCATGTAATTTGTAAAGAAGTTGTTTGAGCCTCTGTTTAAAAAAAAAAAGTACGATAATTTTTTTCAAAGCTAAGTGATAACCCCCTCACAGAATTATTTATGAATAGGAAAAAAGAAAAATCAATTTACATTCTGAACCTAATTGCAAATTTTTCACTTTTTTTGTAAAACATTTATTAGGCACAAAAGTTTTATTTGATTCAGTAATTATTAATTATTTATTTAATAAATTATTTGCAATAAGATGTCAAGGGTGTAGTTGAAGTAGTGGTAGTAGTATAGATTTCTGAAGTCATTTATTACACTTAAGAATGTGTATTTATAGTAAATGAGATCCTTAATTATAATGATAATATGTCTGTATCTCTAATATTTCATATTTATGATAGTGAAAATCTTTTATTCTTTATTATTTTAGTTAAAAATAATAACTTATGTGTCTTGAAGTTAGGTTTGAAATTACTTAGAAAAAATCTAAACTTCTAAAGGTTTATAGGTGTCATATCTTAGATTTGGGAGGTTTATCGGTTGATTTATTCCCGTGCAATTCAGGGGATAATTTTTGAGTTTTTGACCTTAACAAATATCCTTATAATGTGTTAGTTGTTTATTGATTGATTTACTTGGATAATATAGTGCTAGAATCCGTGTAATATAATGTATGGATTTGTTTTATTAAAAGTCATACGTAATTTTTGACATAATGCATTATTAAAATATAATAAATTATCTTCAAATATCTTATAATGATAAGGATGGAATTTTTATCTTAAAAAAGGGTAAATTATATAAGATTGATATGTCAAAAAATTAGGAGGTTTTACGTTATTTTCCTATAACCATGTAAAGCATGGAAAAACTTTGCGTTTTCTGATTGTAATAACTATATGTGAAAAGTATAGTAAAATATACTTATAATTTGTGAAAAAATTATTTGAGCCATTGTAAAAAAAAATATAAACATTTTTTAAAATTCAAGTGGAGAACCCCTCCCAAAATTATTTATGAATAGAAAAAAATATAACTTTAAACTGATTGTGAATTTTTCACTGCTTTTTTAAAAACTTATTAGGTACAATGATTTTTTGTAATTTATTAATTATTAATTATTTATGCAGTCATTTATTTATGATGAAGTCTCATGGGGGTGGTAATAATAATAATAATAATAATAATAATAATAATAATAATAATAATAATAATAATCCCTATGAGTGGCGCGCTAATGAAATAATCCAAATTTTAACACACAAGGACGGGGGGCATATATATATAAATAAATATGCAAATGTATATAAATATATATAAATACTTAATCGCTAGCCACCTAGGCCATACTAGCACAAAAATAGTCCGGGCCCTGAGCGACGAGGTCTCACGAGTCCTATACGTAGTGGGACTATTAATCATTGTCCTGCTAATTTTGGTCTAATAATCAAAAAATGATGTATGATGAGATCACATGGGTGTACTAGTAATGAATTTCAGAAATTTTTATTGTTTCTCTATAGTACATATTTGCAGTAAATAGGATTCGAAACTATAATTATAATATATCTATATCTTTGGTGCTACATATTTATAATTGTGAAAATCTTTTATCCTTTATTATGTTAATTAAAATGATGATTTATGCGATTTGAAGTCAGGTTTAGAATTAGATTAGGATAATTCAAACCTTTAAAAATTTGACACACTTGTAAAGACTTTAACAGTTCAATCAACTACCATTAGTTAAAACTATAAGCTAAAATTATTAATTCATTATTTCTCAAGTTTTATCGGATACATGCACAAAATATATAAGGGGAGTAATTTTTAAGTAGGAATGAGGTGAAAATGTATCAACTAGTTTTCGTTCCCCACTTGTTGAAATAATTTGAATTGAGCTGAAATTTGAGGCTGGTTTAATCAAAGTAAGTTCGAAATGGCATTTACCGTAGAGTCGCGTTTTATCCAAACTTGTGCGAGCCTTTGCACTGTCCCTGTTCCTGTAGGATGTAGCTTTTCTTTAAAGTGTGATTTATAATGTTTTATTGTAACTCCCAGCATGAAATATATGTTTTATTGCATATGAATATCAACATTTACACTCAATCTGACTATATTATGAAGTATATTTTAGAACTAGGTAATATGCCGTGTCGGGTCAGGTTCGTGTTCGTGTTGAACTTAAGTGGGTTGAAAATTTCCGAACCTAAACCCGACATGTTTAATAAATTGGTTGAAAAAATTCAACCCAAACCGCTTAACATGTAAACGAGTTGACCTGAACCTAACCCGTTTGCATAAATAGGTAAAACAGGTTAGGTTTGAGTTATCCATTTACCCATCAAGTTGTTTAATTGCAACGCAAGTTTCAACCCAAAGGTAAGTTGCCAAACAAATTGCATATTTTCCAACCTCTTAAGGATAGCTACTTCCAAAGTACAACAATATGCTCTCCGGCATATTCAGAGCCTATTCCAGCAAAATAACCAGCAACAACATAATTTTATAGCTTAGAAAATATACATAAGAACTAACTACTGAAGTTACAAACTATATCCAAGTCAAGTCTTAAACAATAACAAATAAAGTTCAAATTGTCTAAGATTCTTAATAATATAATCAACAAGTCAATAAGTAATAAGCCATTTAACTAAATGGATTAAATATGTATTTTTTTCTTGTGGAGATTTTCAACTTGAACTTAACCCAATTAATTAAACGTGTTCACCTGTTAACCTATTTAACTAAACGAGTTCAAACTTATACCCAAACCCGCTTAATTTCGTGTCAGATTCAGATCGGTAATCGTGTCAGCTCAGTTCTTTTTCAGCTCTAATCTATTTGCTTTCCTGCCAAAATTAGTGAAGAGCCCAAGCAACGCGAACTTTGCTAAGTCTGCATTTATCTCGCTAAGAAATTTGGAGTTGAGTAAAGCCTAGCTGATCCAAATCCATCTTGAACTTAACCCAAATTTTAGAATTTATTGAGTCAGCTTAACTTTTTCACAACTCTAGTATCTCCGTCAAATTGTCGATAAATGGTAGTTATTAAAAGATTTATATTCGTCAGCCGGTAACTTCTCAGAGTGAATTGATGGTTGCTATGTAATGCAATAACTAATAAAAGAAATACAGTTGGATGAGCATATATTCAAGTACCCTTGAAAGCCCCGATTACACATGTCATTGTCCAGATTCCAAACCAAAAACCTCCGTAAAACTTTCACGTAATCTCTAGATTTAACACTAAAGCTCGGAGGGACCACCCATACCGACTAGATCCCTCCCACCACCTGTTTGCCCCATTCCCATTATCCTCTTGCCTCTCTCCCTCTGTCTCTCTCTCTCTCTCCATTTTCATCCAACAAAACACTGAAAACTCCTCGCTGAGGCATTTCCACAAACACTTGGTGTGCAAGCAATTAATACTTAAATTTCTCAACTCACCCAGTAATGGCAACCCACTTGACAAAATTCCCGTCAGACCACGACCCATCTCTCGCGACCACCTCTTCTTCTTCTTCATCGTCGTCGCCTCCGCCAGCGAAAATCGAGGAGAGAGAAAACCCCACCACCAGCTCCGCCGCCTACACCGGTACGTGCTGCTACAACAGCTTGAAGCTCAGCCCACCCTTCGATTCGGCTATGGCATTAACCGTGTTAGTCCTCCTTATCGCCCTGTTCTTCATGGGTTTCTTCTCCATCTACATCCGCCGATTCGCCGACGAGTCTTCCGTGGACCCCACGCGCCGCCGCCGCCGCCGCGGGTCGGAGTTGTCGTCGACGGCGTCGTACTTGGCGAGGTCGAAGAACAAGGGGGTGGACCCGACAAAGGTGGAGTCCCTCCCGGTGCACGCTTACGAGGGTGGGGGCGCAAAGCACGGGATAGATTGTGCGATTTGCCTGGCCGAGTTCCAAGAGAGAGAGCGGGTGAAGGAGATACCCTACTGTAGGCACGTTTTCCACTCGGACTGCATCGACAAGTGGCTCTCGAGTCACGTGACTTGCCCACTTTGTCGGACGGCGAAGCTGTTTGCCGGCGAGGAGGAGGAGGAGACGGAGAAGGAGGAGGAGGAGGGGGGATTGAGTGTGGGTGAGGCGCAGGGAAGTGATGGTGGGGGCGAGGTGAGGATCGTGGTGGAGCCTGAAACGGACACGTGGAATGAGAACAACGGTGAGACAGACGCGGGGCCCATGGGTGGAAGCAGGAGTACTAGTACTAGTACTTGCTCAAGGTCGGGAGAGAGTGAAAGGCTTTGATGCTTATCAAAAACACATTAGAAAGTAGGCTTTTACGAAAACGATGCGTTTTTTTTTTTTTTTTTTTTTTTTTGGGGGGGGGGGTTGTTGGGTTGTAAAATGTGTGTGTGTGTGTGTTAAGAGGGGTAATTAAATGGGTTGGAGAGGAGCACTTTTGTCTTTTTCATTAAGTTTCTATGATTGATTGTGCCGTATCTTGTTCCCAATTGATCAAGTGACGAACACTTGCCCATTATCTAGTTTTAATGGAGAAGTTAGTCACGTCCCGTAATGCGCTATATGTCATACGTTTCGGATTTTGCGGGTGTTTATCGCGGTGGGACACTTTCGAGCAATCATATGAAATGTTACGTTGCGTCTTGCATTGGATTGGAAATTTTGAATATTGAAGGGAAATTTACAACTGAATGAGCCTTCAACATGCCTTCCGCAAATTCCTTTTTTTCAACAAAACGGTGTTGCATTTGGAGGAAAAAATCAAATGGGAAGAAATACAAAGGGAGATGAAATTATAGGAATACCCTTAATGAAAATTATGTGGCAGTTAGTGTAATGGGAATGGCTATGCGGTTGGGAAGCAATTAATGAAGCACTGTGAAGACGACACCAACATGCGTTCCACAATCCCGACAAGTACACGGTAGAACAGCGGGAGAGAGAGAGAGAGAAATCCGAGCACAAAAGGTGAAGGAGAAGAGAGGGGTCGGAGGTTGAAGAAGAGGGCTTGGGGTGGCCAACTTTGGGGTGGCTACAGAGAGAGAAGGCAACCGTAGAGGAAGCCGTGGCAGTGGTAAGTCGGGGCAGAGGAAGAAGGGGGCAGATTTCAACGGTGGCAAGGTAAGTGGGCACCGAAAAAGGACGAACAAGGCTCGTGACACACAGAAGGAGGCGACACTGAAGATCAATTTCAGGTAAGATTTCCGAATTTGAAAATTGTAGTCAATTGTAGTGAATTTTGAGTCAATTATGAATGTGAAAAATGTGGTGAGTCTAGTGATATGTGGGGGGTGGGAATTGTAGGTGGAGAAGATAGAGATTCCTTGTTGTGAGGTTGGGATTGCCCAATTGCATACGAAGTTGATTGCGTTTGCCATGTGAAAGGGAGGGCTATGTGTGGTAGAGGTCAGTGTTGACCTAGGTAGGCATCTGTGTACATCGTGGTAGACATGGTAGGGTTATTAACTGAGATGACAACCATCATGATAACCTGTGTGCACCGTGGTAGACATGGTTGAGGGCATGGGGAAATAGGTGGGGGGTGACGTAGATGCGACTGTTGGTGTTGGGGTAGTAGTTGTGGGGAAAATGTGTGTGTATTTGAGTGGAAGAAGTGATATATATGCAGTGTAGGTAGTGAAGGACATGTACGTGAATGTAGGCTGAAGTTGTGATGTCGTTGTCCGTGGTGCACAGGGTTGAAGGATCTGCTTATCCAGCATAACCTGTTTTTAGGGCAACCGTTAGCAGTGTAGAGTGACAATGGTAGAATAAGGTGTGATGCTTGGGTAGCCATGAAGTGTGAGTAATGAAAGTTTGGGGGGGCAACGATGTCACTGTTAGTGCGTGACCAGTAAAGGAGAATTGCATTGGAAATTAAGTGTGGTAGACATGAACATGTTGTTTTGGGGAGGAAGGCATGGTTTGGTTGGATGAACACCTCTCCCATGGTTAATAGGGATTAGGGTTGAAGATAGTGGGAATGGTAATGTGACCGTGATTTGACCGTGTCCTGACCGTGGTCACCCGTGAACACTGTTGTGGTAAACCCTTGGATGCAGTGTGTGTGTCTAATCCCATGCTGTAAGATATAAGACATTTGTAATTGGTTGAAATGTTGTGTGTTTTGCAGGTGTCTGAGATGGTGTTGCGCAGTGGGCGGAAGCACGTGCATTCTGCAGGATCCCCAGAGATGTCAGGGCGGACAGGTAAAGAGAGCGATCTTGGGTATTGCAGTGGTGATGAAGGGGGAAGCCAGCACAATGGTTCGGAGTCATATGCAAGTGAGGAGGTTAGCAGCAGCTGTAGTGACCACATGAAGGGGGAGTTGCGGTCGAAGAAGAGGCACGACGTACGACGTGAGGGGCAGCGAGAGGTGGGGCATAGGAAGGGGTATGGAGTGAAGGGGAAAGGGAAGGCGGGGGAAGTGAAGAGGAGAAGTACGAGTGATGAAAGAAAGGATGATGGGATAGAGCAGGCTGTGGATGTGGATATTAGGCACCGTTGTGCGTTAGACGCAATATGTGCATTGAACGATCAGTTGTCGGATATCCAGAAAGAAGCTGTAAGGGGAATGGTATGGAGTCCGGTGCTAGAGTACAGGACATTTTTAATGGACCAACACTTGGTGCAGGCCCTTTTATAAGCATGGAACCCACAGAGTAAATGCTTCAAGTTAGGGCGGAGGGAGGTACCATTCTCACACTTTGATGTTGCGTTGCTAACGGGGTTCCCTGCCAGTGGGAAGCGTTGCATTTGAGAGGAGTGATGGTGGCAGTGAGGTGGAGCAGGTGTTGAAGGGAGCAATGGAGGAGCGTGTGTGTAGAGAGAGGCAGAGGCGGAGGACAGCACAGAAGGACGTGCGCATTTACAGAAATTATGTGTCGGTATTACTTGAGTTGTGTAGGGTGAACAATACTGTGGAGAGAGTTGCGATGTTTAAGAAGTTGTACACATTCTTGGTGCTGAGTGGGTTGTTATTCCCTCGGGGTGCAGGTGGTGCGGCATGGGATTTGGTGCATGTTGTGGAGGATGTGGACGGGGTGGGGGAGTATAATTGGGCGGAGGCAGTGTGGGAGTTTCTGGTGCACGCAATGGAGGAAAGCCGGGAGAAAATGGGGAGCACGAAGAACTTGCAAACCAATGGGTTTGCGATGATCCGCCAGGTCTTGTCTGAAGTGAAGCTAATGTTTTGATGCTGTTCATTTGCATTAAGTGGAGTTTTTTTTTTTTTAATTTGAATGTAACAGTCGTTGGTGTGCAGTGTGTTGTTGATTTTTAAATGTAATGGTTGTTGGTGTGCGATGCAGGTGTGGTTTTGTGAACACAGCATTATATATGCTTTTGCAGATGAGAGGAAGGTACCAAGACCCAGTAGTTGGGTCAATTTGTACAAGAGCAAGAAATATGTTGCGGGAGTTGTAGTCCGCAAGTTGAAAGACAGCGAGGTGGGGTTAATGACATGCATGCAAGAACGTGATGCACCATGTTTATGTGTGGAGTCAGTTGATGATGAATGTGACGTTCAATTTTGAAGATAATTCCAGTTATTGAAGTCAGGGATGATGAGAGACGAATATAGGCGGTGGAGGTGTTAATTGTGGAGGACTACAGTGCGTATGTGGAGGATGCACAGGTATGTGACGATATTAACATATGTTACTGTGGCAGTTACGTGGTGAACCGTACATGAGTTCTGTACGTGTGGTGTGTTGCGTAGTGGATAACGTTAGGTATACTAAGCGCTGACTTGGTGACGTTATTGTTGCAGGGTGTTATAAGTGTGGAGGAATGACTGCGGAGGGCGAGAGATGCACTGAGGAAGGAAAGAGAAGCACTTGCAAAGGAGAAGGAACCGCATGCTGCGATGAAGAAGGAACTGGTAGAGTTGAAGGAAGCAGTTGCGATGAAAATCTCAGTTGAGGACATCTTAGAGTTTGCAA
>JAKOGI010002768.1:0-82500 GCA_029747015.1 Carnegiea gigantea
CCCAAAAAATTGGCTTCATTGCAACCAAAAACTCATATGTGTACACCCTTATCCTACAGTATAATTGTCAGGCCCTGTTATCTTTGCAGTGAGAAATCTATACAAGCATTATATTTTTTCCTATTCTGGTGTAGTTGTAAAACCCTGTGTGTGATCTATCTTCTAATCTCTTTTAAAGTCTCCTGAGCTGGGGATACAATATTCTTGAAAAACTTTCTGTTTCTGGCAAGCCATATTTGGTATATGACTGCACTGACCAAAGCTTGTATTAGGCTTCTCATTTTCCTTGACTTCTTCAGTTTACACAAAGATGTGATGAAGGCCTCCTTCCCTTCTTACTGCAACATAATATTCCATTCTGTGCAGAACTGATTCCATTTGTCTTTGGCATATGTGCATTCAAAAAATAAATGCTCATGTGTTTCAGGGCTTTGTTTGCACATTAGGCAGTTAGTTGAGGGTATGGCTATGTATCTGCCCATTCTCTGTAGCATTGGCAACCTGCTCTGCATAAATAACCACATTGTAAAGGAATGCCTTGGTACACATGTTCTGGACCATACCAATTTAACCCACTTAGGTTTCTCAGTTCCATGCAGCAGCTAATTATATCCCTCTGTGACTCTGTAGACCTCTCTAGGGTATTCTTTAAGTCTGTTTTTAACATGTTGTAGTTTCTTCCAATACCAGCTGGTATCACTCTTTGGGGTGTACTCCCGCCAATTTCTCCCTTTGAGATATCTCCCATAGACCCACTGAACCCACAGGGTGTCTTTTTTCTAAGCTATAGCCCAAACTGATTTTGCTATGCAAGCCATGTTCCAGTTTTGTAAGTTTTTAATCCCAAGCCCCCCTTACTTCTTAGGGGTACATAGTTTTTCCCAAGCAACATATGGGGTCTTTTGATAGTTTTCATTTCCTCCCCATAGAAAATTTCTGTACAGCTTCATAACTTGATTCACCACATCTTGTGGGAGGATGAAAACTTGTGCCCAAAAACTGAACATACTAAAAAGTACTATATTGACCAGTACTAGTCTCCCAGCATATGAGATATGTCTGGAGGCCCATACTTGAATTTTTGCTGTGATTTTTTCAGCTAACATACTGCACTCTCCCTTTGTAAGCCTGCTAGCTATCATAGGCATCCCTAGATATCTGAAAGGGAGTTGTCCTTCAGTAAAACTAGTAATATTCAAGCATTCCTGTTGTAGTTACAGGTAGTCCCCTCCAAATACAGTGTTAGACTTTTCCAAATTTGCAGCAAGCCCAGAGCTCCTTGTAAATTCCTGAAAAGCATCTATGAGGAGCTTTAGTGATGTTGGTTTTGCCTTGCAAAAAGTCATCAGCAAACATAAGGTGGGTCAAACCCAGTTTTTTGCAATGTTGGTGGTATTCAAAATCTGGATGGTTACTGGCCCTCCTGAACAGTCTAGAGAGGATAAATATGTTGATTTGCATGAGCAGCAGGCAGAGTTGAGGAGCAATCTGACCAAAGTCCAAACACTGCTATTACGTGATCCCACACATGAACACTACCTAACCCAAGAAAAAGAAGGTGAAGAGCATTACATCAAAATACTTTCATTAGTCATGTCCCTAATTAAGCAACAATGCAAAGTCGAGTGGATTCAATACAGGGATGATTGCGCCAGATGCTTCTTTGCCAGAGCCAAAGGAAGGAAACTTGCTACATACATATATAACTTGCACGATGACAATGAAGTAATGCAGAGGGGTTTGCAAAAGTGGGGGGAATTATCTTGGCTTTTGATAAAAATCTACTTGGCAAACAATTCATACCCAAGAGCTCCACTAACCCTCAAGTAATAAGGGCAGTCCAACATCTTACAGCAGTACAGCAACAAGAAATTTGCAAAGAATTTACAGCAATGAAAATCAGAGAGGCTTTGTTTTCAATCCTAAATACCAAATCTCCAGGCCCAGACGGATATAGCAGTGGTTTTTTCAAAACCACATGGCATATTACAGGTCCCATGGTATGTGAAGCTATAAAAGAGTTTTTTGAGACTGGATTCATGCCTAGATTTATGAGTGCCACAAAATTGGTGATTTTACCGAAAATTACACACCCACAAGCGGCTACAGACTTCATACCTATATCCTGTTGTAATGTGCTCTATAAATGGATTTCCAAAATGCTTTGCGTAGAATCAAGGCAGTATTACCCCACCTGATAAATCAGAGCCAAGCTACGTTTGTCCAAAATAGAGAGCTTCTGTATAATCTCTTGATATGTCAAGATATAGTTCGGGGATATAAAAGGAAGCATATCTCTCCCCGGTGCATGCTAAAAATAAATCTCTAAAAAGCATTTGATTCCATGCATTGAGATTTTATGAAAAAGATGCTAATGGAACTCAAGCTCCGTGAGATTTTTATAAAATGGATTATGGCTTGTGTGACATTGGTTCAGTTTCAGATTCATCTTAATGGGCAAGAATATAGGGTTTTTGAAGGTGGCAAAGGACTCTGACAAGGTGACATCCTCTTCCCCCTGCTATTTGTTATATCCATGGGGTACCTTTCGAGGCTCATGAAAAGGTTAGCAACAGTCCTGGTTTTCAGTATCACCTAAGCTATAAATCCCTCAAAATCACACATCTTATGTTCGTAGATGATCTAATTATTTTTTATATGCCGATCCACATTCACTTCAGCTTATCTTTCAAGGTCTCAAGGCATTCTATGAGTGTGCTGGACTCAAAACCAACCTGCAGAAATCGCAAATTGTCTTTAGAGGATGCTCCCAGGCATGAAAGAACAAATGCCTATGTATATCGGGTTTCCAGGAGGGAACCCTCCCATTCAATTACCTTGGGGTTCCAATAACTGCAAGTCGACTCACCAAAATTAAATGCCCGGGTCTGGTAGATAAAATGGCTGCTCAAATTCAGATATGGTCTATAAGAAACATATCAAATGCTGGTAGAGTGATGCTTATAAATATGATCATCTTTGGCATGGTGAGCTATTGGGCCTCCATTTTCATCCTCCCAGCAGAGGTGATTGATCGCATTACCCAATTATGTAGAAACTTCTTGTGGAATGGGAAGGCAGAGTTCAAAAAGGCACCATATGTAGCTTGGGAAACAACATGTTTGCCAAAAAATAGAGTTAGGCTGGGGATCATAGATTTTGCAGCATGGAACAAAGCAAAAATTACAAAGCTCATTTAGGCTATAGACAATAAAAAAGATATACTGTGGGTCAGATGGGTGCATAGGAAGTATTTAAGAGGACATGCTTGGTGGGAATATCAACCTCCATAGGACTGTAGCTGGTACTGGAGAAAATTATGCTATGTGGAAGATTTACTCAAGCAAACTGATGCTCAGCAAAATTCGAATCAACAAGCATGGAACTGGAACAATACAAATGAATATAAGGTGTCTCAGGGATATATATATTTATATTTATATATACTTGCATATATATATATTTATATTTATATATACTTGCATATATATATATATATATATATATATATATATATATATATATATATATATATTATATATATGTTATATTGTATGTGTATTGTATACATATACCATATACTATATGTATATAGTTATGTATATAGTTTTGTATGTACGATATAGTCTATATATATGTGCACGTATTATCTTATTATATATTGTGTGTGTGTGTGTGTGTGTGTGTGTGTGTGTGTGTGTGTGTTGGGTGTGTGTATATATATATATATATATCTATATATATCTATGCATATATGTATATATATATATATATATGTGTGTGTGTGTGTGTGTGTGTGTATATATATAGATATATATATGTGTGTGTGTGTGTGTGTGTGTGTGTGTGTGTATAGACACCCTCACACACATAGGTATATGTATATGTGTGTGCGCCCCCCATGATTGACCAAATGTTGGCCAAAATGTCCAAAGAATATGGTATTATTTGTCCACAATGGTAGAAGGCTACTATGCATATGCGATGAGATGTTATCATTGGCAAATGTACACTAATTTAATGTATCAGCCTCCTTTCTCTCAACACTCACTTCTGCCAACCCTTTTCGGGCAGGGAGACACAAGTATATGCTAACAGTAATCGGCTACTTCTCCAAATGGGTAGAAGTGGCTTCTTACACCAAGATTATTTCATAGCATTTGGCCACGTTTCTCATCAACAATGTTATATGCGGATACAATGTGCCACATGAATTGATGAGTGATCATAGGAGTCCATTTTAGGAAGGAAATAGCAGCCATACTCAAAAAATATATAATTCAGCATCATAAACTATCTCTTTATCATCCCCAAGCAAATGGAGCAGTTGAAGCAGCTAATAAGAATTGAATACCTGTGTGATAATTCACAAAATAGATGAGAGTTACAGTGATTGGCCTAATAGTTGCTACTTGTTCTATAGGGATATAGAACTTCAATTCGTACTTCAATGGGAGCAACACCATACTCCTTATTATGTAGAATGGAAGCAGTGCTTCCAATTAGTGCCCTCAATCAAAGTGATTGTGGAAAGTCAAATCCTAGAGTCAGCATAGGCGAAGACATGATGTGAAGAGTGGGTAATGTTAGATGATAGGAGATTGAGGACATTACACAACATCGAAATTTATCAAGCTCGGATTTCAAGAGCTTTCAATAAGAAAATTAGGGCTTGAGATCTCCAAGAAGGTGACTTAGTCCTAAAAGAGATAAGGGCTCTAAGACATAAGGGAAAAGTTCAAACATAATTGGTTGGGTTCATATATCACAAAAACCATCTTGCAAGGTTGAGTAGTAAAACTTATAGATATGAATTGAGATGAATATACTCAGTATACAAATCTTGATCTGTTAGAGAAGTACTATTCCCAGTAAGCTTATTCTTTGCTAAAGCCCATAACGGGCTTCAAAGGGAGGGGCTAGCGTGCCCTTCCCTATAATTGAACCATAATAGTTTCACAAGGCTATTGTGTATATATGTACACACACACACACACACACACACACACACACATATATATAGATAGATAGATAGATAGATAGATAGATAGATAGATAGATAGATATATGTGTGTGTATGTGTGTGTATGTGTGTGTGTGTATATATATGTATGTATGTATATATAAGACTAATGAACGGAGAAATCTTGAATCTATACTCTAGATATGTAGGAAGCCCTAACAGCCATGACCTAATCACTTATTGCGCGTCCATCCTTCAAAAAATGGAAAAAGAAAAAAAGGGGCTAAGCGAACTGCCCATGCATGAAAGCCAAAAGCATAGTGGATTATCACATAGAACCAAGCTAGGTCCCATGATGAAAGTGGGTCGGGCTTTCAATAAACTAGGGTCGATCTCCCTCAATGTAAGTCAAGCCGGGCTCTTAGCCCTATCAATAGGAATCGAGGTTGGGTCATACAATTCAAATGTTCAAACAATTTAAGGACTTGTAATAATGATAATAAGAACAATAATATAATACTTTTCTTGTCATCTAAAATTCTGAAAGGCATACAACTTGAAATGAAAGTTATAATAACATATCATTATGAAAAGCAATAAACTTTATTTTTTTAAAAGAAAAGAAGAGGCAAAGCCAAATTCCTAATACTTCTTTAATTTCTTGTCCTGCTTGACTTAGGGTGCTGTCTTATGGAGGATAGGATCCTTAGCTCTCTTTCTTCCACTTTTGGAGGAGTCACACTTGGTTACTTCTATCTTCTTAGTGTTTAGTGGGTTGGCAATATTCTTCTTAACGAAATGAATCTTCCTTGCCTCAATATCACATTGATTCATCCACTCCAAACAGTGTTTTAGGGCATATATGGATTATGGGACAGGCAACTTCATAATAGTAGTTTACCCAAGACTTAATGTGAAAAGGATTATTTTTATAGATCTCAAAGGAAATGCAATATAATGAATGAATATATTGCTTATGCTCAAAATGTCTCATTAATCGCCCTGAGAAAAAGTAACCTGCCATGGATAAACTAATAAGATGGACATAGATAAAATTTCCTCTGTTGGCTACAAATCGTCATGTGCCCCACCAACAAATCACCCATAAAAGGATTCTTCTCCAAGAAGCTAATCCAGATCGCCATAGATTGATCCTTGAACAATCTCCTTCTCTGGTAGAATTGTAAAGCTATGTATGTATTCGTGTTTATGGCAGCTTTAATAAGTTGCAACTGCTCTAATAGCCAAATACGCACATAAATAGAAAAAAATAAAAAAAAGAGTCAAATGGACCCAGAATGAGCCAGCTGCATTCTATGGCCCAAAAATCAAAAAAGGGAAAAGTGAACAAGAGCAAAAAGAAAGTTTTGCAGGTCCTAATGAAAGCATTATCGGGTTACTAGGCCCAATGGGCCTGAAAGTTTAACTGTAGCAATAATGGGCTTCCTAAGAAAAATTGGTCTGGGCAGTGACAGAGACGCCCCATACATAATATGATTTCAGTGACGTTGAGTGGCATTGGGATTTGGTTATGATGCACTCCTCCCACTACACTCAAAAGAATGGGTGGTCCCCCTATTTGCATAACCTCCTATGAATAGGAAAGGCCTGATAAAAGAAGAATAGCTCTACACCTATACTCACCCTGAAGAGTTTTCTTATTCCCTTTTTGAAAATATGAAATCAAAGATGCAAAATGTACCTCATCCTTAATGAGTATAGAAAAGGAATCCTCTTTACTACGACCTAAGACAGGGCAATACTGAGAGGATAGATCTTTCGGGATATATGGCAATACAGGAGGGCAATAGAGTGAAAAGCTTACAATACCACTAAATTCCTTTATTAAAGGGCAAAATTCATGCCGCTGAAATTGAAGACATAAAGTTTAGAGTCCCAAAAAGTAGAAGCAGTTCGAAGGAATTCTTAAGTTATTTTGACTTCCCATAGGCTAACAAGACTGTTCAAGTGCAGACTCTTAAGTTCATGATTTTTAGCGGCGCTAAGTGAAAGGAGCCAAGAAACTAAGACCTTTCAAAAAACATCACAATATTTTTTTCTTGTTAGATTGTTATACTAACTGTTGAGAATTGAAGGATAACCAACCTTATTTTATTGCTGCATAAAACAAGTTATTTGAACTCAAGTAAGATTCTTAATTTGAATTCAAGTAAGATTTTGGTAGATTGGTCAAGAAGGGACTGCCTTGGTTCCTACTCTCCACTGTAGTCAACTACCGAGTCCAAATTGGATTAGGCACGATGCTAGTCCAAATTGGACGAGGCTATGCTGGCCTAGTGAGGAAACCGACCAGATTCACTGGCGGGTCATCAGGCCTTTTTTAAAAAACCTTTGTCACCCTCCTGATTTGTAATTCCTATTGTTTTTATTTTGGAAATTATTCCATAAAATTCCAAAACTATTACCTAGGAGCACAAAGCTCTTAATACTTATTGTGATTTTTTGCTTTTTGTTCTTTTTTATTTTTGGGGGAAATGAGGCTAATAGGTGTTAGAGTCTTTCTAGATTTGCATAAAATTTGTATGAAATTAATATTGCATAAGAGTCTAAATGGATTACGTCATAACATCAGAGTTAAAGCATCAAGTTTAACATGTCACTCCTACTGATCGTCTAAGATCCCATTGCTTATTCCACTGTAGAAGTGGTCAACAAAGTCTAAAATGTAACCAGAATCAACTGAAGCAAGCTAAGATTGTGCCTATGTCAATCGGGTCCTTCCTTCAAGGGCCTAAGAATAGCATAGAGGATCATCATGTACCACTCTGGAAGAGCAATTGCCATGCAAAATGCAGGGTACATAAGGTTCCCTTACGGAAGCAGACATGACATAAGAATATTCGAAGTTGTGGATTTGGAGTAGCTCCACCTCTAGTGGAGAATCCGAATGTCGGCTTCTTTTTCTAGCAGGAGAAGATTGAGGAATGTCTTCTATAATCAAAGAAGAATGCCTTCTGTAACGAGATACATAGGGCCTCTAAGACTTAACATCATGTTTAGAGCCCTTTTACAAAAGAAGAAAAGTAGTGTGAAAAAGCTCACAAATGCCTCCTCACTGAATGGAAATGGCGCACTAACATCCTAGAATATTGGCAATTATACTGAAAGGGAAGAATAGTCAAGAGGTTTGTGGCTTATTCCATTAATAACAAGGTAAGCAATATACTTGCCCCAATCAAAGTAGGAGGAAATTGAAGTTTGGGACATTCTAGTTTATGGACCAACAGAACCTCCACATAGACGACATGTTTGCCTTCCTAGCCACATTAATGTTTACGTTCGATATAGAAGCATTGTTAGTTGTTCCCTGTAAAAAAACTCAATGAACATTAGCATCATATAAATGTTAATAAAAAAGGGGAAGTTAAGGAAGGAGACATAGCAAATGAGTCATGATCTGACGAAGATGGGTAGCATACCATAGTCACTATTGTGTTTAACATAATTGACAAAAGGGATGCCTACTTTCTTCTCTGTGATGTCATCCAGAGACAGTCATAATACAAAACATAGATAGGGGTGGCTCTTGATAGGGATGGCACATGGCCACTAGTCGGCTACTTGGGTGGTAATTCAATCACCTAAGTACCAAACAAAACTGTATGGTCCTTCCATAAGGACCCATCGCTGTGAGTAAAACTTCTTTAGTTGAGACATGCTTTTCCTAGGGATGGAAGTCATCATGCGAAAAGGAGAAATAAGATGCCAGAGTCGAGCTAGTTTTCAAAGAAGATGATGTTAATATCTCAAAGGCATTGATGGCTACACGAAATTGGTGAAGATCTCTTCATCGAAACCTTCATCAAATCTGATTTGCTTAGTCTAAGGGACCATAGCTAGAAAACTCGTAGGTGCTCTTGACCTTAATGAACGAGCGGGGAAATGTTTACAAAACCAAAACTGTAAAAAACTATTAGTGAGAAACAGTATAATCGAAAACGTGGAATAAAAGGAGAAAAGGTTCATTACCTCAATCACTCTCCATTAACCTCCAAGGGGTATGCTTGTGTGTTGCTTTCCACGAGTTCGCTCATTTTTCCTGACCCCTTGGTGCATCCACGGATAAGGGTCGAATACGAAGGAATCCCCCATTTTAAGTTTCTCACCCTATTTAGACTAGGGATAGCAATGAGGCGGATATAAGGTGGGTTGAGCCTTAAGCTCACCTACACCCATTTTTGAAAATCATACCCATATGCGTACCTGTATCCATCATTTATTAGAACATAAAACCTATGCCCATACACATACCTATTGGATTTTGCGGATTTTACTCAGGTTCACATAGAGAATGAAAATTAATATCCATATGCAACCCATATCCAAGTACAAGATATATTTTTGTCCTTATAAGATTGCAAAGCTGTGATATTTTGGGAATATATCTTTTAGAAATGTGAAATTAAATATATTATTGACTAATTTTTTGTTAGAAGGGTTTGGATTGGACTTAAACCATAACAATGGTGAACGAAAATAATTTTTTTTATCTTATTACAAAAATGGGTAAGGGTTGGGTGCAGGTATGGGGCATGTGAGGGCTATACCTATACCTATACCTATACCCATACCCATACCCGTACCCACTTTTCAATATCCGCTCCATACCCATTTAAAACCCATTTTCACTACCCACTTGGGTTTTAAATGGGGTGAATTTTCCCGGTTTTAAACAGGTATGAGTTTCATTGTCATCCCTAATCTAGATCAACAAGGTTGGCTAAATAGTGAAAGTGACAATGATTACCTAAATTGGCAAATATAGTTATACTAAGAAAAAACGCTAACATAATACAAGATTACTAATCAAGTGAATGCGAAGCCTAGCATACGCCATCATTTATTAAGCCAGCGAGGATGTCATAAGAAAAGTCATCCTCATGGGGATATACTCCATGATCGGACCAAAGCGGTGGAAAAGTTGATCAGGATAAGCATGAAAGTCTGTATGATATACTAGCGGCTCCTATACAAATCCCAAGCCCATTAGCGCAGCAAAATCATAAGAAACGTTATCAGCAAATATAGTCATACTAATCAAGTGAATGCGATGGGCAGCATACATCATCATTTATTAAGTTAGGGAGGATGCTATAAGAAAATTGATCCTCATGGGATAGACTCCATCATCGGACCAAAGCGGTGGAAAAGCTGATCACGATGAGCATGAAAGTCTGCCAGATATACTAGCAACTCCCTTGCAAATCCCAAGCCGGTTAGCATTCGAATTTTCAGCTCAGTTCAAGGTCTTAAAACACAGTTCAATGTCATTGAAAAATTTGCAACTTCACCAAGCAAGTTCTTCCAATGGCTAATTTTAGCTTCGACTGATTGGAAATATTCTAGGAATCCTTTTTAACTACCTTCCATAACTAAAGCATGAATCAAGCATCAAATCAATTGTTGATCCTAAAATATTGTTGAACAAATATCAAAGTGAATCAAATTCTTGTTAGACAAATATCCCTAATAAAGTGACATATCTTATCTCATATTATTATAATCAAATTTGAATCATAAAATATAATATCATAAAGAGCACATATTCAAATTTGAATAATAAACTATCTTAAAGATATTGTGACACATAATATAAAATCAATCATGCCAATATCTAATTATAATCATAACACATTTCAATAATAGAAACACTAAGGTAGGTCCAAATATAATATAATAAACATACTAATGGATCACTTCCTTTTTGTCCTTCATCAAAGCATACTAATAAAATACATTGTAAGTTTAAGGAAGCTAACAAATAAAATTGTCCATAGTCGAATGACAAGGTTTATAGGGATTGAATAGCGAAAAAGCATTACGCCGTTGAACGCCTAGTGTCATAGACAAGAGTTCCACATCGAAAAAGTAATGCAAGGGTCTTGGGCTTGTAAGCAGTGACGCTGTACTCTCCATTAGACCTGCCATTTAGGGAGAGGGTAATGGCGCCGTGATAAGTGGCATCAGAGCCAATCCAGACCCGACTTCGATATTTCGTCAAGCGCTCCAATGGGTAGGGTAAGCAAGGGGCTCCATCTGTGACGAGGGTGTCACAGGATTGGATGGGTGAGAGTGTCGGGGACAAGAGTTCCATGTCGAAAAAGTGATGGGAGGGTCCTGGATTTATAAGCGGTAGCGCTGCACACCCAATTAGATAGGCCTTTTGGGAGGAGGGTAATAACCATGTGATAATGGGCACACGATGCATAGGTCGATCAAAGATGAAAAACAAAGATAACTAAGTATTTCTACAGTCTGTTTCCTTATAGCTCATCGTATAAAGTCAGTGGACCTGAAGCAAGAGCCCTGCACATGATGTGGCCAATATCAGCTTCAAATGTTGTAAGGCAAATAGTGGAATCACATATTTGTAGTTTAATTTTCTCTCCATTGTGATGATTGCATATGCCACTAAAAATTGCTTATTGATAGTATTAACATTGCATTTTTTGCAAAGAATGGAAGGTTCCGAAGAGGATGTCTGGCATGGATGTCTTTGACCAGGGCAAAGGCTAGAGTGGGCGTTGCAATATTTACAGACAGAAGTATTCTTTTATGAGGGAAATACTAATATAATTTTAGGGATGCGCTTACAGTGGTTGTCACTATACGACAACCACTATAATCCACAAAGTCTGAACCCTACACTTATTATGTGTACATCTCAACCGTTCATCTTATTTTTATTGTTAAATGATTGAAAATTTATCATAAAATCATAAATAATATTTGTAAATATTGAGGACAACGATTTCTTAAGACTTGTTTGGTTGTTTCCCATTCAATATTCATTAAACAACTAAGTCAAGGCTAACAAGTGACAACTCATCTTCTTTCCCATTGGCCATGGCACAATCATAAATCTTCCGAGACTCCACAATTACCAGCCACAAACACCAAGTTTCGGGCAACTCGTCCGGGCGCTTTCCAATTCAACCCCTAAGCCCTCGAAACCAAGCCCAACTACCAACCCACCGTTATCTTCGGCCGCCGCAGGCCAAAGGAGCCAGGCAGATGATGCCATCCTCCTCATTTTAATCCATGGCACTCACATTTTCTCTCCCCTCCGTGACATCATTCTTCGACGCAGAGATGATGTCAGCGGCAGAGAACCAGCAGTGGAACGGGGTCATGCTAGGGAGAGAAGAACGATATCGAATCCCAGCACCGGAGAGTCGAAGGGGGCGAAGAACTTGAACGAAGGAGTCGTTAGGGGGCGAAGAACTTGAACGAAGGGGTTGCCGGTGAATGGCTGGTAATTATGGTGGCTACGGAGGTTACTGAGATGGCCTTCTGGGGGGATGGTTTAATGTTTAATGTTTACAGGTTTTTATTTTAATTTTATTTCTATTTAAATCTTTGGTGATCACTGGAATGCCAAACACAATTCTATTCAATTATTTTGAACAAAATTTTAAATTTTTGTTTTATTTTTTATTTTTTTAATTAATTGTAATTAAAGAAAATAGATGGTTATGATTGATACGATACACATGTACGGTTGAGATTAACCTATTCTGTAATATTTATCATGGTTGTAGCATAATGACAACCAATATAAGTTTTTGCTAATTCGAATGTCATATCAGGATCAATTGAAGTAGAAATAAAGTATTAGGCCGAACTCTTCTTGTATGCGAACTATCAAGGTCATAGCTATGAATAATCATCAACTTCCGAGAAACGGAAGAAAAATGGGACCTATTACAGGATATTTTATGACTCTGGGGTACTCTGGATTCTATAGAAATAATTTTTAGGGGCCAACGTTTTTAGAATGTATTCCGAAGTGCCTACTATTTTGGATAAACTATTAACAGGGGTTGATATTTTAAGAAATAGTTACTAGCCAAAGTTTTTCTTTGCGGCATAGTGCTTGAACTCTCTAATTTTGCTATTTTTGCCCAAAATAAGGTTTTAAGTGCAAATACTCAACTTTTTCGGACTTTTTAAATAAAAACTAAGCTTATATTTTTGTTTAGACTTCTTATGATGACTTTACTGGTACTAGTTATCAGAATATACTACTTATATCATAAATAATATATTTTATGTGATTAATAGCCCACCATACTTAGCAAAATAATTAAAGATTAATTAGAGAATTTCGATCATTATCTGAACGTGGTCGGCACTAGACTTCGACGTTCCTCTATCTTTCGATTTACAGAGATTGTTAATCTCAACTCCACATTCCTTAGATCAGGCACAGCACAGATCCGTTTTGTTTCCTACCTTGGACCATAGTCACTAATCAAGTTTTAAATATTTTTAAAGGATAGTGAGACTTGAATTAAGAAATTATAATATTTAAGACATAAGGTTCAATTGAATAACGTTTCTCATGGGAAAACTTCTTTTATTGAAAGCTTGAAACCGAAAATATTACAATGGAAAGCTTGAAGAGGAACTTAAGCTAAGATCATTAAAGATGTTTTCTCATAGAGAAATGGAGAATCCAAACTTCTTTTTTGCTCAAAAATGCTTAAATAACTGTGTCCCTTCTTAACCCTCAATCTCTCCTTTCATAGAGGGTTGGCGATACATAGGATGCCCTAATGGCTATAGTACACACTGATTTTTTCACGTGGCTATAGTGCACACTGATTTTTCACATAGATATAGTACTGCTGCTTTATTTTATAGACCTGACACTTGTTAAAATAGTACAATAATGGAGCAACCACCTTTCAATACTTTTAATGATGATAAGACTAATCATCATTATTATATATACCATCATCTCCAATTATATTTTTCAGACCATTATTATCTGGGTAATCATCAAAATTTTATTCTAATTGAAGATGCTCTAGGTCCCATTTCCCAAATAACTCAAGAAGATATTTCTTTCCTTTTTTCAATAAGAATTTTTCCACTCCAATGTCAAAGAGATAATCAAAAATATTTTCTGAAGTCGCTCCTTCCACCTTCATATACTCGCTAAACTTTAGTATTTTTGCAATGTATTAGTGTTTTTCCTTGCTCAATTAATCTTCAACTTGTTGATAAATGTTGAAAAATCTAATGGCCTTTGCTAAAGTAAGATCAGTAGCTAATTCTCGATGTTCTGGATTCCATTCTTGTTCTCGATTTTCGGGGTCATCGAAATCAACTATTTGAAAAAGATAATAAGCTGGTTTGGCTTTTCCATTTTCATACTCGATTAGTGCACAATGTACCTCCACATATAGGCATCTGCTATTTGGGATTTTTGTTGGACCATCAAGAGATGTAAAAGTCCAATGAATCTTCTTGAACATGCATTGTTGGAATTTAGTTAGTGTTGAGAAAAATGGAAACTAGGGATATGGGAACTCCATAAAGTAAATTATCATCCCATACTCCCAGGCTTTCATGACAGAGTCGTTTGGAGAGAGTGAAGTTGCTGAGAAACTAACACCACCACCTCCAGACCTATTAGGAAAGTAGATCGTTGTACTTTAAGACTCTCAAATATCATAAGAATAGTTATGATAATAGTTGATGCAGGCTGCATATCACTCAATGAACCGTTTTTCTTGAATATGAGAACTTACTTTTTCTTCAATATCATAAGGACATCTAAGATAATTAACTTGTAACTCTAGAAGGGAAAATCTTTGGGTTAGCAGGTAGGCTGAAGATAGTGGACCAAAGCGTGATCTACTATTTATATGAAATTCTAAATTATCAATAAGGACTTTACTAGGAGTAACCCGTCTAGTAGTCATGGTATCTCATTATGGCTTTTTCTAGCAGGAGTTCTGCTTCGATGATCACAATTGACGAGTTCTCGAGTTAAACTATCTGCTAGAGAATTTTTCAATCTTTGTATATGTTCAATAGAGAAGGAAAACTGGTTAAGCCACAATTCCTAACGCATGAGCCACTCTTGCACTTGCATATTTGATAAATTCTTTTTCACAAAACCAAATATTCCTTTTCAATCTGTTCGAATAAGAAAAAGTTCTGGGGCTGAAAAAATTAAGAACTCTTCAATTCTCCTTATAACTGCAAGTATTTTTTTCATCGTGGGATAGTTGCATTATGCCTTATCAAAGTTTCTACAGCAATATTCGCAGAGTTTTTCTCCTTCTTTGATTTTGAGTACCGCACTCCAATGCTCATTGCTAGTACCTACCTCAAGAACTAAATCATCTCCTTTATTAGGCAAATTAAGAATAGAAAGATTTTTACACATCTTTTCGAAATTTTGAACAATCTTTGTATGATTAATGGTCCATTTCCAACTTAATTCTTTCTTGAGTTTTCGCTGCAATGACTTTCTCAGTTTAACTAAATCTTTAATAAAATTTGAAGTATAGGTAAGACATCCAAGAAATCTTTCTAGCTGCTTCATATCTTTAATTTTTTCTGAGAAATTTTTTATTTTTTCCAGAATATGTTTTCGTAGAATGATTTGTTCAGCTTTCATTTCTAGACCTAAGAACTCAATTTCTTCTTCAACATAAATCCCCTTGCTTTTGGCAAGGAAAATGCCATAATCAATGCATCTTTAGGTGATAGCTAAGATACCATCCTTGTATTGTTCTATGGTCTTCGAAAAGACACGAATATCATCGATGTAAACTAAACAACAATGATTAAGGTCTCTAAATATATTATATATTCTTCTTTGGAATATTTGAGGTGCATTTTTTAGACCAAATGGTATTATTATCCATTCATAATATCCTTGTGGGGCACTAAATGCAGTTAAAAGAATGTTTTTCCTATCCGTCTTTATCTGCCAATATCCACTTTTGCAATTCATTTTTGAGAACCAAGAGGCTCCTTGAATTCTATTGAAAGGGACTGTTTTGTTAGAAATACAATAACCATCAAAAACAGTATTATCATTAAGTTTTTTATAATTGATCATCATTCTTGCTTTTTCTTTTTTTTCTTCTGTATGATTTCTTACCATTAAAGCAGAAACTGGTGTGAGGACTCTTGCTATTCCTAATTAATCCTTTATCCAGAAGTTCTTTAATTTGTTTATCAAATTCTTGGATATCCTGGTATGTATACACCATCTGTTTGACTCGAATAATAGTGTTGGGATTTAACAAAGTAATTTTTGTAAAGGTCTTTTTTTAATCCCAAAACCTTAGTGGATCATCAAAGTAGAGTTCTTCGTATAATTTTTCTTATTATTCAATAATCTACTCTTTAATAGATAAATCGAGTAAAGAAATTATTAATGCTACCTCGTGTTGTGCAGGCATTACCTTCTCACCACGCTGGTTGCGTGTAAACTCAATTTTCTAATAAGTGTGAGCCTTGCTTAATATTTAAATAGGAGCTGAGTGACTATTGATTGTAAAAATTATTTGATTTGTGGTATGTGTGCATGAAGAATATAATCTCTGATAATTATTTTTAATAATCATGTAATGAGATGGTTAATTAGTAGCC
Source organism: Carnegiea gigantea (assembly GCA_029747015.1). Taxonomy (NCBI): domain Eukaryota; kingdom Viridiplantae; phylum Streptophyta; class Magnoliopsida; order Caryophyllales; family Cactaceae; genus Carnegiea; species Carnegiea gigantea. The sequence goes on from JAKOGI010002768.1 coordinate 16,385, forward strand.
CATATAACTGGTATAATGCAGTGAACTCCTCCTAATTCTATGAATAACCATTCTATAGCTTCATTATTCTTAGTAACACTATTATGAGCTATCCTTATTTGTAAAGGATTTTTAGCTCTTTTCTATATAAACTATGGAAAATAATGATCTTTTCCCAAAGCATACTGAACAACCACTACCTATGTATGCACACAACTCATATTTGTTATATTCCTCTAAGCATACATTTATTGGGATATAGATGCTATTAGGATTTGTGCTAGTGACTTCATAGCATATCTTCATAGTCATGTTTTTGAATAATTCATCCTCATAATTTGGCTCACTATTAGTTCTTGTTTTATACCCAATGACATTTCTGTCTAGACTCATACTTCGATCCACACTGGATCGAAGCAGCTTCAAAGCTTATTCTACTGATTTCACTAGTCACACTAAGTATATCATCTTCTTTAAGTTCTTCTTTGATTGATGAAGATCCTTCTCTCCATTCTGATCTTCTACTCATGCTTCTTAATAATTGGGTTTGATGATGATTTTACCATTCCCATCAATTTTTATCACATTTTTCGTATTGATTTTTGTAGAGCTCGCAATGCTAGATATCCATGAATGATCAATTTTTATCTCCTGTTGGTTGGATTTAATCTTTTGAATCTTTTGCATAGGGGTAGGACTTTCAAATTTTTCTACATCTATTATTGTGACCTTAGTCTTTAGATTTATAGCATTATCTAATTTGTAGATAATTTTTCAAAATATCCTTAATGGATATCCTCCTCTTTTCATGTTCATTCCAATTGTTTTTATGTTGAGGAATATGAAATTTTTAGCGAATTCATCTTTTAGGCTTACATAATATTCAGGTCAACAATTGAATCCTACTTATCCGTTACGCAAGTTATTCTTAATCCATGTGATAATTTGATTATTATATTTGGTATGCCTACTATTACAGAGTAAAGTATAAAGATCAATATCCTCTCTATAATATTTTAATGGAGTGATTTGCACTTGGACACCTCAACAAGGATATATCTATACTTTCTATCTTTGTCATGCTTAAGGATGTTTTTCCCATTAATGCAATTTACTTCTTTCACATCATACTCACAGTTTTTTTATCTCTAAATCTCCTTCCATCATCTCACATATATACTTACTCTTTAATTGAAAGATAAATTTTAATAGATCACATCTTTCTGAATTATGAGAAGAATCCAGCCTCCTTTAACTTACTCGTGATCATTGTCTACAACAAACTCTTCCTCTTGAAGATCACCAAGACTAACTGAGCTACTTTCCATCATATGACTTGTTTCTTCATAATCACTTTCTTGATATTCATTGTCCAAGATAATTTCAACAATTCTTTTGTTGTTATTTAGGGGTACGTCTAATGCCTCATCTTCAAGGTTACCCAAGGTTTTAAAAGACTTGTTATTCTTCCCACTTTTGCATTCATTAGCATAATATCCTACTTCTCCGCATGCCTAGCATTTGCAGTTGTTTTTCCCTGCAAGACAATAAGTTGCTTTTCTAAAAAATCTACATTTTTTAAGACTTGGTTTATTATAATATGTTCTTTTATATCTCTATCCCCTTTTCTTATTAAAGCTCTTTTTCTCATATAATTTTCTTTTTTATCTCCTTTCAGGTTCTTTTCTCCATTGGTGAGGCGAATCTCAGTTAATTAGGAATTGTTTCTTAATTTTCTTTTGCTTTTGGAGATCAAGACATTGATCATTGACCCATATTCTTAGATAAGAAATTCTCAAACCAAGGGTATCAATGACATCTGCTCGTTCAAGCCATTCAATGTATTTTTCATTAATTATGGAATTTATAAGATACGACAATTTGTCATAAAACATACCAAGATTGGTTTCATTATGCCCAATTTTGTAATAATATTGACTAAATTCAGCAATATAATTTTTTAGATATCTCATATCCCATAATTCTATATTACCAATCTTTATCTGCCATGTCTTTTCTTCAGAATTAAGTTTAGCTTTGATAAATTCTGTTTTAATTTCCTTGCGTAGATTTTTAAACATTGCAGCCGACGTTTCTCTCATTCTGAATGTATTTTTATCATCTTCATTTAATGAATCATACCAATCAGGTATAGTGCTAGAAAAACTATGTTCGATGTAATTTAGAAAATTTGCAGCAGTCCATATAGTGCTTAGGTTTAAAATACTATTCATGCCTCTTTTTCTATGTTCAAATATTTCTTCTCTATTACAAGCTCCATCTATATTTAAGATGCATCCAGTTTGACTAATTGGAGTAAGGCCAACTTCTTCGAATGTTGTAGTTTTTCTTTGGATGAACCTGAATGAAAAATTGGTTGCTCGTCCTGCTAGAATGTACCTAGGTATTATCGAATGAGTATTTCTTCTAGAAGGTTCATCAAATTCTACAGGTTTAGGAATAACATTGTTAACTAGATTGGTCTCTATCTCACCTAAGTCGAGCTCTTCTCCAATTTCATTAATCTTATCTTTAACAGCTGTTTTACCATATTTTTTATCCAATTTTCTTCTAATTTCTTCTAAAGGTAACACATTTAGATCCTCTAATTTAATAAGGTTCATCTACTAATATATTTCTTCTTTTAGTAAGACATTATTAGTTGCTTTACTATCATTCGATAATACATCATGTTTATCACTAATTGCGCCCATGATTTAGTTTAGTTCCTTTGGATTCTGTTCTTTCTCAAACAAATTTTGTAGTTCTTGAAGAGTATATTGCTTATATTCCATCTTCTTCTCCTTTTGCTTTTTCAGCAAATTTTTCACATGATTTTTCTCCTACTTCTTTTTGGATTTTTATATCGTGCAAAGGAAATGACATCTTTTTTTTGGATTTTGGAAATGATATTTATGCTGAAATGGAGTACTAATACTAAAAGTAGCTTTTTCATTATGTCTTACTTCGTTAACTAGAGAAATGTGAGTTACAGATATTTGCTTCTTAAGCTCCTTGATTTCATTCTTAATATTTCTCTAATTCCACTTTTAATTCTAAAACTATAGCAGTGATATAGTTAAATTGAGGTACTATTGGAGAAAGGCCTTCCGGAGAGTGAACAGTATGTGAATATTTTGATCTATGGCAAGCAGGTGATGATTCTAGTATTAATCACAGTTAATTAGCTTAATTAATCATTAATTAGCTTAATTATCTTAATTGTTTTTGGTCATGTGATTCTAATACCAATTGAAAGAGAGCCTCGAGTAGTACTTGTAAGAAAAAATTCACGTGTACAAATTGTAGATTTTCAAAATTTTCTAGGATTTGGGTTAAAATGCAAAATCAAAGTTTAAGGACTAAAAAGAAAATAAAAACAGTAAACGGTCCCCTTAAAATAGTTTTCACAAAATGTTGCCCCTTTTAAATATATTCTAATAATCTAGTCCCCTAGTTATAATTTCCACCCAAAATGAGATACCTGACAGTGATAATTTTCATATATACATAGGTGGATCTACTTGCGTGGAAGGGTATCCATGGATATCCCTCTCCCAAAAACAATTCTAGTGAGCTATTTTAAATGGGGTCAGATTGCTATATCTAGACACTCCTAAATTAGGTCCAAAAAATTATAGACACACTTTAAATAAACCTAGCCCACGTATTGATATTTTTAATTTCTTTAAATATCAAAAGTACAGTTATAAACTCGGAATTTAATAGACAAGTAAAATTAAATTAAATGCACCTAAGCCCAAATTTATTTCTCCCTTCCCCCCATCTAGGGTGTAAACTTTTACTTTTATCTAATTCTAATCCCTTTAATTTTCTTTTAAAGTTATTATTTTATTTTTTCTGTTGTTTAGTTGCAATGTGTTTTTCGTATGACTTCTCTCACTTGGCCATAATGATCGATTTGAACTTGATGCTATTTCTTTTTTCACCCCTTTTGGTGCGATTAACTGGTGTAGATTACTTGTCTGTAGTTGTATTTCATATTTGACATGTTCACTTCAAGTCTAAATTTTTTTTTTATTGCCTGGTATTGATGACTTTCCTTTGTGACTGACAATTTTAGTAAGTACTACACAATTGTGACATTCTACAATTTTTGTGCAATTTATGTATCAAATTCAAAATGTGAAAAATCGCAAAGAACAAATATAGTACTAGAGGTACCATAGATTTTTTGGGGAATTTTTAACTTTTTGTACCTCGTGATTTGACAAGTTAATATTTTTAACCCCCAGGTTTGTGGATTAATTTTTTTATACCCTGAGCTATGACGTTCTGATTTTTCACTACCTTCTGGAAACTTGTAATTATTTCATATCTCCCTTGCTCTTTTCTTTTTTACTTTCAGTCCAAAAACTCTTAGAAATTGCATACAAGTCCCTGGAATGAGAAAAATACGCAAATAAGTTGTTTTTAGAGGTTGTTTCAAGAAATATGCTTGATTTAACTGATTAAACTTCTTATAATGATTTTACTGGTACTATTATCATAATCTACTATTTAAATCTTAGATATTATACTTTCTGCGGTTATAGGCCCACCATGCTTAGCAAAATAATTAAAGCTTAATTACAGAGTTTCAACCATTACCTGAACTTTGTCAGTGTTAAATCGTAGCGTTTCTCTAGCTTTCAGTTCATAGAGATTGCTTATCTCAACCAGACCTTATTTAGATTAGGTAAAGTATAGATCTGTTTCGTTTGCTACCTCAGATCGTAGTCACTAATCACGTTTTAAGTATTTTAAAGGATAGTGAGACTTTAATCAAGAAATTCTAATATTTAAAATATAAGGTTCAATTGAATAATATTCCCTACTAAGAAACTTCTTTTATTGAAAGCTTGAAAGTGGAAATATTACAATAGAAAGCTTTTGATGATGGACTTAAGCTAAGATTATTATAGATGCTAGCTCATAGAGAAATAGAGAATTCCGACTTCTCTTGTGCTCAAGAATGCTCAAATGACTGTGTCCCTTCTCAGCACTTGACCGCTCCTTTCATAGAAGGTTGGGGGCACATAGGATGCCCTAATGGAGCTACAGCACATAATGATTTTTCACATGGATATAGTACGCGTTGATGGTTATAGTATATTACTTTATTTTACAGACTAAAGACTTGTCAAAATAGTACAATAATGAAACAACCACTTTCAGAGCTTTTAATGATGACAAGACTAATTATCATCATTGAGATTTTGCATGCCTTCATCTCAAATTATATCTTCCAAACCATCATTATTGGGATATTCATCAAAACCTTCATTTAATTGAAGATACTCTAGGTCCCATTTCTCAAATAATTCCAAAAGGTATTTCTTTCCCTTTTCTAATAAGAATTTTTCAGCTCCAACGTTAAGAGATAATCAAAGATATCTTCAGAGACTACTCCAACCACCTTCATGTGTTCTTTAAACTTATTGTCATAGGCAAAAGTAGCATTTTTACAATGCATTATCGTCTTTCCTTGTTCAATTAATGCCCAAGTTTGATGATAAATGTTGTAAAAACTAATGGCTCTTACTAAAGTAGGATCAATAACAAATTGTTCTCATTCTGAAAAACAGTCTTGTCGTTAATCAGAGGGATCATCGTAATCAACAATCTGAACAGAACAATGGGCTGGTTTGGCTCTTCCATTTTCATATTCGATTAGTGCACAGTTTATCTCCAAATATAGGAGTCTGCTATATGAAATTTTTGTTAGACCATCAGGAGATGTAAGAATCCAATGGATCTTCTTGAACATGCATTGGTGGAACTTGGTTAGTGTTGAGAAAAATGAGAACTTTGGATTTGCGATTTCCATAAAGTAAACTATCATCCCGTATTCCCATGCTTTAATGAGAGGATCATTTGGAGAGATTGAGTTGGCTGGGAAACTAACACCACCAACTCTAGACTTATCCGAAAAATTGATCATTGTACTCCAAGACTCCCAAATATCATAAGAATAATTATTATAATAATCGATGCAAGCTGCATACCACTCGTTGAACCATTTTTCTTGATCGTGAGAGCTCATTTTTTCATAGATATCATAAGGACATCTGAGGTAATTAAGTTGTAGCTCTAGTAGGAAAAATCTTTGGGCTATTAGGTAGGCAAAAGAAAGTAGATCAAAGTGCAATCTACTTTTTATATGGAATTCTAAGTTATCAATAAGGACTTTACTAGAAGGTGAAACCCATTCTAGTAATGATAGCATTTCGTTATGGATTTCCTGCTTTTCGAAAAAGGGGTCTATTTTGATGATCACCATTTGCGAGTTCTCAAGTGAAACTATCTGCCAGAGAGTTCTTCGATCATTATATATGTTCAATAGAGAAGAAAAACTGGTTAAGACATAATTGCTAATGCAGGAGTTGCCCATGCGCTTGTATATTTGATACGTTTTTTTTTCACGAAACCAAGTATTCCTTTGCAATCAGTTCGAATAAGAAAAGATTTTGGTCCAAAAAAATTAAGAACTTTTTTATTCCCCTTATGACTACAAGGATTTCTTTTTCCATTGCGGGATAGTTGCATTCTGTCTCATTAAAACTTCTACTATAATATTTACAGAGTTTTTTCTCTTCTTTGATTTTGAGTATCACACTCCAGTGCTCATTGTTGGCATCTGTCTCAATAATTAAATCATCTCCTTTATTGGGCAAATTAAGAACAGGAAGATTTTTACATATCTTTTTGAAGTTTTGAATAATATTTGTATCATTAATGGTCTATCTCTAATTTACTTCTTTCTTGAGTTTCTGCTGTAATGGTTTTATCAGTTTACCTAATCTTTAATGAAGTATGAAGCATAGGTAAGACATCCAAGAAACAATTCTAATTGCTTTCTATCTTCATTCTTTTTAAGAAAATTTTCTATTTTTTTAAAATATGCTTTTGAAGGATGATTTGTCCAGCCTTTATCTCTAGGCCTAAAAACTCAGTTTCTTGTTCAGTATAAATGCACTTATTCTTACGAAGTATAATGCCATGAACAATGCATCTTTGGGTGACAGCTAAGACACCACCTTTGTTTTGTTCTATAGTCTTTGAAAAGACAAGGATATCATCGATGTAACCAACAATGATTGAGGTCTTTAAAGATATTATCCATTCTTCTTTCGAATATGCGAGGTGCATTTTTAAGACCAAATAGCATTACTATCCATTCATAATATCCTTGTGTGGCACTAAATGCAGTTAGAGGAATGCTTTCCTCATCCATCTTTATCTGTCAATATCCACTTTTGTAATCCATTTTTGAGAACCAAGAGGCTCCTTGAATTATGTTAAAAAGGACTATTTTATAGGAATATAATAACCATCAAAGACAATACTTTCATTAAGCTTTTTATAATTGATTATCATTCTTATTTTTCCTCTTTTTTCTTCTACGTGATTTCTTACCATGAAAGTGGGAGTGGTGTGAGGACTCTTGCTATTTTTAATTAATCCTTTATCCAAAAGTTCTTTGATTTGTTTATCAAATTCTTGGATATCGTGTTGTGTATACACCATTTGTTTGACTCGAATAATGGTATTGGGATTTAATAATGTAATTTTTGCAAATGTCTTATCCTTGTCCCCAAATTTTAGTGGATTATCAGAGTAGAGTTCTTTGCATAATTTTTCTTATTATTCAATAGTCTGCTCTTTAATAGATAATTCAAGTAATGAGATTATCAATGCTATCTCACGTTGTGCTGGCATTACCTTCTCATCACACTAGCTGCGTGTAAACTCAATTTTCTGATAAGTGTAAGCCTTACTTAATTTTTCAATAGGAACTAAGTAACCATTAATTATGAATATTATTTGGTTTATGGTATGTGTGCATGGAGAATATAATCTCTAAAAATTATTTCTAATAATCATACCGTGAGATGGTTGATTGGTAACCCATAGAACTGGTAGAATACATTAAACTCCTCCTAATTTTGTGAATAACCCTTCTATCGTTCATTGTGGCTCATAATACTATTATCAACTATCCTTACTTGTAAAGGATTATTGGCTTTTTTTCACATAAATTCTGAAAATAATGATCTTTTCCCAAAGCATTCAGAACAACCACTATCAATATAGGCACACAACTCATATTTATTATATTCCTCTAAGCATACATTTATTGGGATATAGATGATATTAGGATTTGTATTAGTACCTTTATAATATATCTCCATAGTCACATGTTTGACTAATTCATCCTCATAGATTGGTTCACTGACAGTTCTAGTTTTGTACCCAATGACCTTTCTTTCTAGATTCATACTTCAATCTACAGTGGTTCTTATAGATTTAAAACTCATTCTACTCATTTCCCTAGTCATACTAATTGTATCGTTTTTTTAAGCTCTTCTTTTGCTGATGAAGATCCTTTTCTCCAATCTGATCTTATATTCATGCTTCTTAATAATTGGGATTTCATGATGATTTTTTCCTCCTCATCAATTTGTTATTATATTTTTCTTATTGATCTTTGTAGGGTTAGCAAAGCCAAATATCCACAAATGATCGATTTTTATCTCTTGAGAATTGGACTTAATCATCTAGATCTTTTACATAGGGGTAGGATTTTCAAATTTTCTACTTTTATTATTGTTACCTTAGTTTTTGGGTCTATTGTATTATCTAATTTGTAGATAATTTTTCAAAATATCTTTAACAGATATCCTTCGATTTTCATGTCCATCCCAACTATTTTTATCTTAGGAGATAAAATTTTTTTAGCAAATTCATCTTTTAGACTCACATAATATCCTAATCGACAGTTAAATCCTACTGACCCATTATATGAATTGGTATTTATCCCTGTGATAATTTGATTATTGAATTTAGTATGCCTAATATCACAGAGTAAAGTATAAATATCAATATCTTTACCATAATACTGTAATGGAGTGATTTGAACTTTGACACTTCTGACTTGGATATACCTATACTTCCTATCTTTATTATGCTTAAGGATATTTTCTGAATTAATGAGATTAACTTCTCCAACTTCATACTCACAATCCTTTATCTTCCAATTCTTCTTCCATCATTTCACATACGTATTTGCTTTATAATAGAAAGATGGATTTTTTATAGATGATGTCTTTTTGGATTATGGGAAGAACCCAATCTCCTTTGACTTCCTCATGATCATTGTTTACCACAAATTTTTCTCCTTGAAGATCACCAAGGCTGGTAGAGCTACTCTCCATCATATGACTTGTTTCTTCATAATCACTTTCTTCATATTCATTGTCCAATATGATTTCAACAATCCCTCTGTTATTATGTAGGACTAGGTTTAATGCTTCATCTTCACTACGTTCAACATACTGTAGGCTTCCTAAGATTTCAATAAGCTTGTTATTCTTCCTATTTTTGCATTCATTACCAAAATGTCGTCCTTCTCCGCATGCCTAGTATTTGCAGTTGTTTTTCCCTCTAGGACAATAAGCTGGACTCCCGAAAAATCTACATTTTTTATGACTTGGTTTGTTACAATATTTTCTTTTATATTTCTCTGCCTTTTGCTTATTAAAGCTCTTTTTCTTATAGAATTTTCGTTTTCTTCTCCTTTTAGGCTCTTTTACCGATTGATGAGGTGAATCCCAGTAAGTTAGAAATTGCTTCTTAATCTTCTTTTACTTTTAAAGATCAAGACATTAATCATTAACCCATTTTCTTAAATAAGAGATTCTTGAATCAAGGGTATCAATGACATTTGTTCGTTCAAGCCATGCAATGTATTTTTCATTAATTATAAAATCTGTCGGATACGGTAATTTATCATAGAGCATACCAAAATTAGTCTCATTGTGCCCAATTTTGAATAATATTGACTAACTTGAGTAATATAATTTTCTAGATATCTCATATCTCATAATTCTATGTTATTAATCTTTCTCTGCCATTATGTTACTTTTTCTTCTGAATCAAGTTTAGTTCCAATAAACTTAGTTTCAATTTACTTACATAAATTCTTGAATATTGCAGCTGGTGTTTCTATCATTCTTAATGTGTTTTTACCATCTTCATTTAATGAATCATACCAGTCGGCTATAGTGCCAGAAAAACTATGTTCAATGTAGTTTAGCAAATTTGCAGCAGTCTAGGTAGTGTTTTAGTTTAAGATACTATTCATGCCTCTTTTCTAATGTTCAAATATTTCTTCTCTATTACGAGCTCTATCTATATTTAAGATATATCCCGTTTAACTAATTGGGGTAAGATCAACTTCTTCAAAGGTTGTAGTCTTCCTTGGGATGAACTCGAAGGAAAAATTGGTTACGTCCTGCTGGAACGTATCTAGGTCTTATAAAATAAGTATTTCTTCTAAAATGTTCACCAAATTCTTCAGGTTTAGGAGCAACATTGTTATCCAGATTAGTCTCTATTTCACCTAAGTCGAGTCCTTCTCCAATTTTATTAATCTTATCTTCAACAACTAGTTTACCATATTTTTTATCCAGTTTTTGTCTGATTTCTTCTGAAGTCAGATCTTTTAGTTTAATAAGGCTCGTCTACTGATATATTTCTTCTTCTAATTGGACATTATTAGTCTCTTCATTATCATCAGATAACATGTTATATTTGTCACTAATTGTGCTTATAATCATATTTAATTCTTGTGGATTTTATTCTTTCTCAAACATGTTTTGTAATTCTTCAAGAGCATACTGATTATACTCCATCCTCTTCTTCTTTTTCAGCTTTTTCAGCCGATTTTTAACCTGATTTTTCTCCTGCTTCTTTTTGAATTTTAATATCATGTAAAGGAAATGAATTTTTATTTCATGGTTTGAAAAGGATATCGATACTGAAATGGAGTACTATCACTGGAAGTAGATTTTTTGCTATACCTAACTTCGTTAACTAAGAAAGGTGAATTACAGATATTAGCTTTTCAAGCTCTTTAGCTTCTGTCTTAATTTTAGCTAATTCTGCTTTTAATTCTAAAACTATGTCAGTGATATAGTTTAATTGAGGTGCTATAGAAGAAATTCCTTCCGATGAGTGAATAATATGTGAATAATTCGAATCAGGGCAAGCCAGCGATGATTCAAGCATTAATCACAGTTAATAAGCTTAATTATCTTAATTATTTTTTGTCACGTGGCTCTGATACCAAATGAAAGAGGACTAAAAATAGTACTTATTGAGAAAAATTACACATGCTCAAATTTAAAATTTTTGAAAGTAAGTTTTAAGGATTGGGGTTGAAATGCAAATTCTAAAAGTTTAGGGATTTAAGAAAAATGGAGGGTACCTAAAAATTTCAGTTAGTAAACGTTGAGGTACAAAATTATTCACTCTAAAACATTAGGTCTGAAAAAATTAATGTCGCATATGTCGAGGACTAAAATGTTAACTTTCCTTTTGGGGGATTAAAAAAGTGGAGCATAGTCAGCTAGTGTAGAAATACGAGACAGAACTTTTGGGAAAAAAAGAGACGGAATGTTTGTATAGAACAGACTATTATAGTATGCATCACATACTTTTTATTGGTGTTGTACATTAGTGATAATGTTAATAGATAGGCACCCCTATTTTAAACATCTAGATCTGCCACTAATAGAATATTCAATGTATTACAGATGTATAATTATTATGATTTAATTGGGTTATTCTATTCAAAAGAAAAAATTAAATTACTTTTCCACACCCCTGGATCTTTTGCACACAAATTATCTTCCGGTAATACAATTTAGAAATTGGGTAAAATTTACTTGATTTTTAATAGTATGACCTTTCACATTATTCAATCTAATTCATGGCTCCTCCATATACGTTTTGACTCTGCCTTAATGTGACAAATTCATGATGCGAAACGAAGGTTAGCACAAGGATTTGTGCAACAGGCAAACTATATTACGGAAACAAATATTGTAAATATTTTGTTTTACATTTCTTGCATATATTTTGTGATATTTTGTGAAAATTTTCGATTGCTTGGAAGCCAAGTTAGGTAAGTTTAGGAGATGTGTTTATTACAACTCAACTTTGTAAACATGCTTGATGTATTTAAGCCATAGACTCAGCCCTGGCAAGAGTGAATGAAGCAAAAATATTTCTTCCATATTCCAGCCTTGTTTATTTCATGGTACCAAAGCCTCATTCCTCTTAACTCTATCATCATCTCGACATGGCCACACATTCACCATACTTCCTCCATCCCTCGGACTCTCCGGGGGCTATCATAACCGCAATAAAATTTGACTGAAAAAATTACGATTTATGGGAAGAAGCAATTAGGACCTCATTGAAATCCAAGAACAAACTTGGATTCATCGATTGTACAATTACTAAACCAGAAAGCAAAGGAAAGGAAGTTACGGATGAAGAAAGAGCGTGGGAGATGGCGAGCTCCATGGTTATATCATGGATTATGAATGTTATTGAACCTAGACTCCACAAAAGCGTAGTATATATTGATACTGCCTTTAAACTCTAGGAAAATATTAAGAAATGGTATGCAATGCCGAATATTCCCAGGATCCATAGACTAAAGACGAAAATTGCATCTTGCAAGCAAAATCGACAAGATGTAGTTGACTTCTTTTCAAAATTGATGGGTTTATGAAATGAACTCGACAACTACGTACAAATTCCAGCATATACCTATGGAGCCGCCGGAAAAATAGTGAAGTTCATGGAAGAAGACAAGGTTCATTAGTTTCTGATAGGGTTAGATGATGATTCCTTTTCAACTGTACGAACCCAGATATTAGGATTGGAAACTCTACCATCATTGGACAAAATTTACAATATGGTGCAATAGGAACAGAACCATAAATCGATGATGGCTTATCGGGATCTCAAAATCGAGAATATACGCGCCTTTGCCGTGTCATACATAGCTCGACCAAGCGATATGCAAGGCGAGAGACCCAGTTGTAAACACTTCGACAAGCTGGGTCATAAGGAAGCTAAGTGCTTTGAGTTGGTTGGATATCCACCTGGGTGGACTGTTTGGGGAGGAAAAGGTAGTAGGGACAAAAACCGAGGTGGCCGGAGCAGCGCAGGGCATGGACAAGGACGAGAGGCAGTGAACACTACTCAAGTTTATGCAGAACCAGGGGGTAATGCCGAGGAGTTTCACACCACTACCACAACCGGGTTTACTCCTGAACAGGTACAAAGGCTCCTGAGTGACAATGGATTTTTGTGTTATGGTTAATACACAATTTGGGACCAATGTGAAAATTATTAGGAGTGACAATGGTGCCAAGTTCACATCTAATCCCTTTAGAAAATTCTATAGAGAAAAGGGAATCATTCATGAAACGAGTTATATAGACACTCCACAACAAAATGGAATGGTCGAAAGGAAACATTGACATATCCCAAATGTTGCTAGGGCTTTGCGATTTCAAGCGAATTTGCATTTAGATTTCTGGGGAGAATGTGTTCTAACTGCAGCATACCTCATTAATAGAACATCATCAGCCATACTTCACTGGAAAACTCCCTATTAGATGCTTTTTCAAGCTAAACCATCTTATGATCATTTGCATACGTTTGGGTCATTATGTTATGTCTCTAGTCTTCAAAGGCCCAAATATAAGTTTGCATCTAGAAGTCGCAAATGTGTTTTTGTCGGATATCGTTTTGGGAAAAAGCGGTGGAAGGTTTATGATTTAAAAACCGGAGATATTTTTATAAGTAGAGATGTAATATTTCATGAGGATATGTTTCCTTTTACTGCTCAAGTTACTAACCAGGAAAGCGTGATAAACTTTAGGAGGCAAGACAATGTGTATCTGGAGGATGATTTCTTTGATTTTGGGCATTGTGTGATGGGTGAAGAAGCTGGGCCGAGTCACCAGCCCAGCGGCTATTGTAATACACCCAGTCCAGCAGCACACTTCAGTCTACTACCCGAGCAGGCCGGTCCTCAGGAGTTCGATCTCAGCAAGGGCTAAGGAAGGCTTGTGGACAAGGGGAGCAGGGAATTGGCCCAACCCAAGATCACTGTTGGACCTTCACAGGAACCCAATGGGGTTTCAGTCCAGCCCACCGAACAAGTTAGGCCATGAACTGGGCCATCCGATAGCAGCCAGGTTTCGGACCATGAGAGGCGGGAACGTCAGACCTCGAGCCAACTATAGGACTATATATGCTATTGCACTTGTACCAAAGAAACCTCTTCTCCATCTCAGGCAACATCCTCACTTCCTAAATCTCCTCAGGTAAGCATTATCCCATTACTCATTATGTTACATGTGATAAGTTTTCTAAACCGCATAGAAATTACTTTGCTGCTATTTCTAAAATTGTCGAGCCTAGATTCTTTCATACAGTAGTGCAGGACCTAAAGTGGAAAGAGGCAATGGCCAACGAGATCAAAGCACTTGAAGAAAACAACACATGAGTGTTGAGACTTTACCGCCAGGGAAGAAACCCATTTAACTGCAAATGGGTATTCAAGATCAAGTACAAATCTGATGGGAGTGTCGAAAGATATAAGGCTCGGCTGGTGATTTGGGGAGATGAACAGATTGAGGGATTCAATTATAATGAAACGTTTGCTCCCGTTGCCAAGATGATGAGTGTAAGGACGTTTCTTGCAGTAGCTGCAGCAAAGGGATGGGAACTACACCAAATGGGTGTTAATAATGCATTCCTACATGGTGATCTTGATGAAGAAGTTTATATGCGTATGCCACCAGGTTTTCAGACAGCTAATCCAAACAAGGTATGTCGATTACGGAAATCCCTTTATGGCTTGCAGCAATTACCTCAGCAATGGTTCGCCAAGCTTTCTTCAAAACTGCTGGAGTATGGTTTTACCCGTTCCTATGCAGACTATTCGCTTTTCACTTACAACAGGGGTGAAAAGTTCATAGCTCTCCTTGTGTATGTGGATGATATTATTCTCACAGGAAATGACTCTAAGCTATGTATAGATTTCAAATCCTACTTGGATCGATATTTTCGTATTAAGGACCTTGGGTCTTTGAAATATTTCTTGGGAATTGAAGTTGCAAGGAATGCCCAAGGACTATTTCTGTGTCAACAGAAGTATGCTTTGGAGATTATTGATGAATGTGGGCTTTTGGGCTTTAAGCCTGTTGACTCCCCTATTGAACTAAATCACAAACTTACCTTAGCCTCTAATAAACCATTGAGTAATCCCACTCAATATCGCTGCCTGATAGGGCGATTAATCTATCTCACCATTACTCGCCTAGAATTATCTTATACAGTTCACATTTTAGCTCAGTTTATACAAGATCCTAAGGAAGATCATATGGAAGCAGCTCGCATGATCCTACGATATCTTAAAGGGAATCCTGGACAAGGCATCTTGTTGCGCAGTGATTCAGATTTACAGGTTTATGCTTTCTGTGATTCTGATTGGGGTGTTTGTCCTTTAACCCGGCGATCCTTAACTGGTTTCCTTGAAACTCTTGGTGGATCCCCTATAGCATGGAAGACAAAGAAACAAGGGACTATGACTCGCTCCTCTGCCGAAACCGAATATAGAGCCATGGATACTGTCACTAGTAAAATGATCTGGATTAAGTCCTTGCTAGGGGCTATGGGATGTTTCTTGGATAAACCCATGAATCTCTATTGTGACAATCAAGCGGCTCTTCATATTGTCAATAAGCCTATCTTTCACAAAAGGACCAAGCACATTGAGATTGATTGCCATTTTGTTAGGGAGCGATTACTTTCGGGTGATCTTGTCACAGGCTATGTAGCTTCCAAACTTCAAGTGGCAGACATCTTCACCAAAGCCCTCGAAAAGCAGCAGGTTATGTTTCTCAAAGGCAAGCTAGGCATGATCGATCCTCATGCTCCACCTTGAGGAGGAGTATTACAAAAATAAATATTGCAAATATTTTGTTTTATATTCCTTGCTTATATCTTGTGATATTTTTTGTTAATTTTCGGTTGCTTGGAAGCCAAGTTAGGTAAGTTTAGGAGATGTGTTTGATTACAACTCAACTTTGTAAACATGCTTGATGTATTTAAGCCATAGACTCGGTCCTGGCAAGAATGAATGAAGCAAAAATATTTCTTCCACATTCCAGCCTTGTTTATTTCAGGCTACAACTGTTGTGGCCTTTGGTAAGGTGTTGTTTCATTTGTCAATCAATATATTGTAGTGTTTTAACTTCTTGACTTGGGGTAACAAAATCGTATACACATAGGGTACTCTATGCTCTAACAGTTGAAGTGCTCTTTGAAATTATTGAAACTTCTCACTTATGGTGTGGATCAGATGACATCCCTACCGATAATGGTAATTTTGTTGTCATTGTTGATCCCTTGATGGTGGTGTTGTGCGTAGAGACTTGCAGAAGTATTTGAACATTATTTGAATAATTGTAAGAATTGACAGTGTAATTTTTTCTAAGGAAAAACTAATATTGTATTTAGCTTCGGTGAATAAATGGCATAATGCACTTGGGCCCGGTTCTTTTTTATGATTAACATAGATAAATTTGTTACTCACAACTTTCTATAACTCCTTACAACTCTTTATACATTCTTGCAGTTCTAACAGATTCTTAAAATTTCTTGCATCTTCTTATAACTCCTTAAAACTCTTATAGCTTATTGTTATATTGATTTTCTAGTCCTTTCAAAACATTTTGAATGGCATTATTAAAAATTTTAGTTGATCAGTTTTGTCATTTTAATATAAAAAGTTTCTTCTATTTTAAGAAAACCAATCACATCTCACATTTTGAAAGTTTCATTTTTTTGTTAATGTCATCTTAACATTTTGAAGATTTTTTATTTTATTCATATTTTATTACTATTATCTTTAAAAATTAATGTTAGAATATTATGTTTGAATGATTTTCATTCCGAAAGGTTGTATTCATTTTTGTTAAGAAAACTTGATGTGTTTTCTGAAGGATTTAATTTAGTTAAGGGTTTTTTATTTGCTTATAAATAAAGAAAGTAAAACTGTATAAAATGATAACCTCAATGTTTGGTAGTTGGGAATAGATTATATGCTTTTTTTAATGGTTCTGTTAACTTTTGATTAGCAGTTTATTTCAATGTTATTTGCTAATAGAAAAAGGAGATGTGTAAATAAAAGCAATCCCATTGTGCTTTGCTAGTTGCCAACACGTTACATATTTAAAGAGGTTATATTTGTTTTGTGCTCAATAACTATATTATTTCACAATTATTTTGTTTGAACAAGACAAGAATTGTAGAAGAACAAAATTTATCTATGGTACCATTCTAAGATTTAGTAAATATTTGTATGACTTCTAGATTATTTACAGTTTCTTACAACTACATTTATAACTTCTTGCTCTTACAACTTCTTACATTTTTTTTATAACTCGTTGTAATTCTTGCATCTTCTTACACATTTAGATAACTTTTTCCATTGTCATGTAACTTATAAGTATTTGTCATAACAAAAATGGGCAGGGCCTTAGCGTTTTGGGACGGGTCTCTTTTTAAAGGAAAGTTAAAAATTATTTATTACTTAGATCCTTTGATATTTTGTGCATTAATTTTTTGAATCTAAAATTATAGAAATGAATTTTTTTATGCATTACGCTTTGAACCTATTAACAGACGAAGGAAAATGACTAACGCGTAAGGGCCTATTTGTTTTTAGCATTTTGAAGGACTTATTAGCAGATCGGAGTAGTTTGGAGTACGTTTAACTAGCAGGTAGTAAATACGTTGGAGCAGATTTGAGTGTTTTTGTTGCAATTTTTTGAATGTTATGATTATTTTAAGTGAAAATACATTACATTTTTGTAACATTAGTTTATAATAAATTTATGAAAATAAGGCAACAGAATAGTTGGGTAACAATTAATATTTTTCAACTTTTTCTTAATTTCAAATCGGCCCATTAATGCAATTTATGTATGTAAACATGTGATAAATCAAATATGCTTCGATTATATTTTCAAACTAATCCATTAATTTCAAACCAAGTTATAAATATTCAAATATATATATAAGATAGTAAAGTAAATATAAATATTATTGGTATACTAGTGTACATGCCGTGCTTCACACGATCATGGATAATTCTTCATTTAAGACTTAAATTATTGGCTAATGAGTTGTAATTTGTATAAATGTTAGAGATGTGATTATAGACTTTGAATTATTATTTTTGTGGAATAATGAATTTCTAAATGATTGACATAGTTGATAGTAGTAAGAATACAGTCTATAATACAGTATAATGCAACGTCATTCGCAACTTGGGTTTCTACATGGGGAAAACCATAATCCATTTATAATCTTGGGACCTTTTGAAGTACGTCATAAATTACAATATAAGTTTCATGTGTTTTCACAATTGTTATTAAAAAGATAATTTTAAATAAAACAAAAAAATGTGAGAAATAGGAATTTGCAATTCATGTGAATATTAATTTATGATTGAATATGTCAAGGAAAAAATTTTAAAAGGTATTTGTGAAATTAAATTGCATAAACATTGTTGTATTGTGAGTTCAAAAGCCATAGTTTACATAAATTAGGAAGGTTGCCCTATTGTGATTTGCTGTATTAGTTACATAACTCCAAAGAAAAAAGGAAAATTAAAAACCTATTGTGATTCGTTGTATTAATTACATAACTTCAAATGAAAAAGAAAATTTAAAAGATCACCTGACCAATAATATTGTGCCAAATGTCATTCATCCTGCAACACATTCCGTTTTATATTATACCAGTTTTTAACCGGTGTGTTGCATGATGGTTATCATTTCTCAATTGATAAGTATCAGTATCTTATTATATATGTTGTTGTTGGTGCTACACCATACTGAGTTTAATGAACTTGATGGTAGCACCTTTTTTCTAACTTTATTTTATATAAAGTCATTCTAATTATATGTACTTAAATTTCTTATTTGCAGTCTATCTTTTTTAATCCTGTTAGCCAATAACTTAATTGTTTTTAAGATATTATGTGATTTGAAGTTGTGTAATATTTTTTTAAAAGTTTAAAATAATTTTGTGAAATAACCACATTGACAGTGGAAGTAAAGGAAAACTATAGTATTTTCAGAAATTTAATGTTGTCTTTCTTAAACTTGGACTTTATTTTTAAAAATGCATCATATGGTAATGTGAAATGTAATGTGTGAAAAGTAGTTCTAATATGAAATATTCAATAACACATCAGATTTGTCATTTTCGCTGTCTATTAGTCGCCAAATTCCGTTCTCAGATTAAGTAACATGTAAAAGTAACGTGTATTATACTAAGTAAGGTTTTAATTTTTTATTTGTTCCTAACTACTTGTCATCAAGGATATATTGTTAAATGTATGTAATTATTTTTTACCTGCTTATACATTTAGTAAAAAATAATAGGATAATATTTTTGTATTTATTTGTACTTATCTCCAGAGAGGTATTTCAATTTTGGGCTTTGTTTCAGCTGCCTGGAGTTACATACACAATATTAGAGGAATTTATTAATTATTATTATGTTAATCTTCAATTATGTTTAATTCTAAAAATCATAAAATGTCATGGCCTTTGCAAAATTAGAACTACCATTTTGTAGGAGTTTACTAACAATAAAAGATGTATAGTGCCCTTTTTTTGGATAATTTGTAGTAGTGAAATTATTTTGAGTGCATATATACCATTGGTAAGTTGTTGAACACTTCCTTGTAGATAGTATTTCTTATGCATCCTTCATAGTATTCATTGTCATATTTAATGATAAACTTCAAACCCTCTGGTGACGTCAACCGCGATACTATAATTCAGTTGTCCGTGACTTAATACCGATTTTGGAAGGTAAACCCATACACATTTCAGTGATTGTCATTGACTTTTATTTATAGTCATTGCATGGCAAACATGAATAGGTAATTGCCTTCTTTTTAATACGAATGACTACTTTGTCTCATATGAGTGCAAAATAATTCTAGGGATTGTGACCTTCATTCTAACATCGATCAAGAAAAGAATAAGATATTCGGTTTTAGCCAATTAAAGCTTGTTAGGACCCTTTTTTTTATCCTTCAATAACTAAGAATTATATGTGGATACAAATTTTCTTTTTGAAGAAATGACGACACAAACTTAGATGCTATCCTATAAAATTAAGTCTCTATTTATAAGAATTGCAAATTAAGATAAACTCTAGAGTAAATGAAATAATGAGGTAATTTAGCACATATCATATAATATTAAAGACGGACGTTCAATTGAAATAATAGGGTAATTTACAAATAAGAATAAATTAGCAAAAGATCAGTTAGTACATATGAGATCAAATGTCAAATTCATAGGGGCATGCATGCCAATTAAAATTAAAACTAATAATCATCACAAAAGATGTGTTTTTTCCCTAGAGATTCCTGTTGGTTTAATTATGTTTATTACACATGCTCTTGCTTCGTATGTCCATTATAGATTATTGTAATAGTTTAAGGACACCTTCAATATTATTTAATAGTGATGATTGTCATTCCTACTATTTGACCCATGATAATAATAAAAATAAAATTTGATTAAATATTCTCATGATCAACAAAGTATGAGAAAAATTATGGAAAGTAGTAACAAAAAGATAGGTAAGTTATTGACCTTAATCTTATATCTTTGGTGTATAATTATTTGCTAAAAAAAACCAATAAAGAAAAATGGAAAAAATAAAAAAAATTGAGAGATTAGTAGCAGATGAAGAAATTTTAGTACAATTTGAATTTAGGAAAACTTTTAACTTTATTTTTTTTGGGGGGAAGGGCGGCAGGGAGGGGAGTACTACTAATTTATGAAGTCAATTATGATCTATTATGGGAATGTAGACAAACTGCTCTTATATATTAATTTAACCATTAAATTTAAATTTAAATTTGCTAAAGGAACTAATTATAGTATGGGATTTCGGAGCACAAAATATAAGCTCAAGTGAAATATAAATTGAATCAATCACTGAAATGTTTTTTTTTAAAAATATCATGAGTGTAAGTTACAAATGTGAAAAGAAACTAAATATTATACCAACTTAAAGTAGTCGCAAGCGAAATCCACAATCACATTAAGGTCATATTGCATTTCATATTATCTAAATCCAATTATGTGGCATGCTTAAGTAATCAAGCTTTACAGTATGTGAAATAAGCTGCCTAATCAGCATTCAAGTGTCAACTCATGATATATTCACTCAAAAATAAATATATAAAAATAAATATATTTAGACTTAGATGTCTAATATATACTTACCTCAAGAATTATGTATAACACACTTCAATTTTTTTCTTGGGTGACATCAAAATCATTTATTTGGTCTATATTTAAGTTTGTTAAGATAAAATTCAATTACTAATTAATCATAATATATGAAAAAAGTTAACATTAAATTGAATTAAAATTGCCTTGATGGCATGCATCCATCTTAATTACATAATGAAAGTCATTTATATTGGTATCCTACATGGCATTCTTTTCCTAAGTGGCACTCTAGATGACATTTTATGTGGCACTCCACGTGTCACTCATACATAAGTTCAATCCAACTTTTAATATATATATATATATATATATATATATATATATAATATACGATTATATTTTAAAATTAGTGCATTAAAAATTATGTACTACTTTATTACAAATTAATGCCACAGTTCGACAAAGTTCAAGTAGGGCTCAGTCAAATTCAACTTAGTCAAAACTTGACTCGTCGCTCGACGTTGCTTATCAAACCAAGTGAGACCTCCACTGGCTCGAATAGACTTCTATCTTCTATTTCTTGTTCAAACAATTTTGAGCGGATTGAAATAAATTGGAATGTATTCGACTTGCCATTAATAAATTTGAATAGATTGGAGTAGATAGCAAGTCAAAATGATGAAAAAAGAACAAGCTGCGAGTGGGCCAAAAATACAATTCGATAATCCCATTTATTAATGAGCTTCAATTTTTCCTTTTAGTAAGTTTTGTGGATGAGTTTCTCCCGCGCCCACGGAAGCTGGAGACCTTACTTTCGCCTTAATCGCCTGTGCCGTTGTTTGTCTGATTTTCCCTTTAATTCGACTATTTTGTCTTTTAACGTTCCTCAACCTTTTGCATTATTTTTAATTTTCTAGTTCATATAGCCATAATTTTATATACCGTATTTAGTCATCCTTTTTTTCACTTTTTCTTTTGAATCAGGAAATGTGGAGTATACATATAACAACATATTCGTTATTTACTTCATTTATTTGTGAATGATCCATGTTTTTTTTTTTGGTCCCTTCAAGCACATATATTTTTTTAATTCTCCCCTAGCAAATAATAAGTTGTAGGCTTATATTTACATTATGGATCCAACTTATTGTATTTAAAAAAAGGGTTAATTTTATGGTAATTATTAATTGGAAATGTGAGCATTCATTATTGATATTTTTACTATTAGAAGCATAAAGATTTGTTATTTTAAAAAAAGAAAGAGAAACAATGCAACCATTCCCCCCCCCCAAAAAAAAGCCTATAATTACAATGGTTACATTTCCTTCCCAATAAAACTTTTTATTATATTCTTTAGAATCTTCAGAAACTGCTTTCTTGTAATCTTTTTATTGACTATTTTTTTTCCTTCCTTTTTTCTTAAAAGATGATTTCCTTTTCATCTTGAAAACATATTTGGGCTGCCTTTGGCTTAGTAACTTTTATTTATTTACATGTTGATCATATATCTATTGCTTACTAAATAAAATCTAATGATAAATTAACCATATATCATGATTTACAAGTATAACCAAAAAACATAATGTTATAATGAGCTATGATTTTTTTTTTTTTTTTGTGTGTGAGGTGCATTATATCATTTGGTACGGTGAGCGACATGTATATTTAGTGGGTAGTACTTTATGTTGGTCAGTAATAAAGAACACTAATAGGAGACAACCAATAAAAATGTATAATAGTATCTTATTGTGTACATTAGTGTTAGTCATGTTGTTTACTAAATATGTATCTCAGCTTGCTAAGTAAAAAAGGAACTAGGGCTTGGAGAAAACCAAACTAAAAAAAATCACTTGCTAAGTATGTCAATAAGCATTTTTTTTGCATAGGGATTAACAATATGGCAGGTCCATTAGACATTCATTTACATCTATTTTAGTGTGTAAATAAGCATTTGGATGGCTAAAGATTTGACATAAGCACTTCGGTTATTAATGTCACTAGTGTTATATCCCTTTCTATGCAAGGACTTGAGTTAATAATTAAAATATATTGATTTATTAAAATAAGTTAAATTTTATATAATAGAATAACTATTATGTTATCGTAATCGTTCATAGAAACATAGATTTTCTCTTGTTTTCAATTACATTACTTAAAATTACATTTTTTTTAATATTAAAATTATTTATTTAATTAGGTTAAGTTTTAACCTTTAATATGCAAGTCATAATCTTGTCATTTGATGCATTATATATTTTTTTCAATATGATTTAGTTAAGAATATATTACTATTCAACTAATTATTGCATAAATTATTCATTAAGTGGTTTCATTAAGTGGTCAATTCTTTTAATTTAATGTAGCATTGTGTTAAATTAGCTTTACTCTTTTGTGGCTATTCAAATGCCTATGTAGTTAGATTTTATAAAATTAAATTTCATTCGCAAAGTAATAACATATATAATAACATATAGTGAATCCTAGTTTTTTTTTTTTTTCTTTTGTAGGTTAATGAATCCTAGTTAATAACATCAATGTTAATTAATATGAGTCAACTAATATCCACCAATTGCAACTTGCCAATTCATTATTTTATACCACGTCAGCTTGCCACATGTCATTCATACATGATTTGTATCCAACTTTTAATTTATATATATATACATATATGACGTGGGTTTCCAAATGTTAGCAAGCATTTATTTCGATAAGTGCTTTATTGCTTCTTTTTTTTTCCTGATAAATTTGGTATAAAATAGTAGCAAGTTACATAAACATTTACTTACTTTTCAATAAGCATTTGTTCACTATGTCGATGACCACTTTTTTGAATAGAGACGAGCAATATAGTAGGTCTATGAACGCTGATGCGCTTCTATTTTTGTTTTTAGGTTGGCATTTGAATAGCTAACTATTTGAGATAAACACTTTGCTTATTAATGTTTTGTGGATTTTCTAATGTTTGATGAACATTTATTTGGGTCAGTGTCTTTTTTTCTTTCTCTTTCCTAGTAAACTTGATATAAAACCAACAGGAAGCAAGACAAGCATTTGTTTGGTATCCAATAAACATTTGTTTAGTATGCCGATAAACATCTTCAATATATAAACGAGCGATATAGTAGGTTTATAGACATTGATATGCATATATTTTAGTTTGTAGGCAAGCATTTAACTATTTTGAGATAAACACTTTGACCTATATTGTATAATTAATTTTATATGTGCATGTGAAATGGCCAAGCATTTGCTTGATTTTCATAAAGCATTTTTGTGATGTGTCTACGAACATTTTAAGAACAAAGATGTTCTATAGATGTTGGCAAAACATTTTAGTCAAGGTATAAACAATTTCATTATTTGAAGATGAACATTTATAAATAAATAATAAACTATGTTGAATTCTAAGAGTACACAACTACAAGAGGGAGGTGAATTGTGGTGGTCGATTTTCGCCTAATAACTGACAAACAACCGTAGCACTTGATTGCAAAGATTGTTTGTAAATCACAAACAACCTTACGCCTTGTTTGTAGCGGTTGTTCTCAATTGATTCAGTAGCGAAATTCAAAGTAATAAATGCGGAAATAAAGCACACACAATTTTTACGTGGAAAACACCTCTAGCCCAACTGAGGTGTGAAAAACCACGACCTACCTCGTGTAGGATTTAACCACTTCACTAACGGGCTGAAAACGTTACAAAAGCAACACTCCTTGTTACAACTTGTAACCCACGTAACCTTCTTCCCTAAGACAGGTTACACCACGTCCAATCTCACCAGATAGGACACGTCCAAAGTCCACACGACTGAGGACACACTCACTCACTTTCTGTTCTGAGAACAGGGGTACAAAACACCTTACTGGGGTGCTTCTGACTTAAGCAGATGTAAGGTACAATGAAGTCCTATTATGCCAAGAAATTGAAAGCTCAGTTAAGCACAATCTTCTCACGGTTTTTCTCTTTGAAATTCAGCTCTAAAAATCTCTTGCTTCTTTGTAAAAACCGGATTGTCAAATGGGAGAGAGAATTTCAATATTTAAATGCACAACCCAACGGCTATTCTTTTCAAAAGATAGGGAAAATTCTCTATTTTTAGTCGCTTAGAAGATTCACCAAAGATTTCCAACGGCTAAGAGAGGAGAGAAGATTTTCTTAAAATATCTTGGCCGAGTAATCTAGCTTGAAAAGAATAAAATCTTGATTTATCCCAAATTCAATCAAGACCTAAAAATAAGGGATAAGAATCTTTCAAGAGAAATCTTTAGCAAAAACGGTTTTGCAATTTTTTTTTTTTCAAATTCAAAACAAATCTTTTTAGATCTGGCAGCCAACCGAAGCAAATTTCCAGATAAGACTGATGTAGCTGCTGTAGTTTTTGAGAACACCCTAGGCACCCTGTTTGCAGGATTGTTTGGAAATGGTGTCCCAAAGCAACTTTTCGAAAACCGTTTTCAAGAAGTGCTAAAAATGATACTTTTAAGATTGGCATATTAACAAGAGTCTAAAAGATAAAAACTAAATTAACCAAGACTCCTTGTAAGAATTAGTTGTCTTGTCAAGAGTGAATATGCTGCTCCAAAACACCTTGATCACCTTGATTCCTTGGGTGATCTTGTGTAGCTTGAATGTTCCTCAAGACTTAAACCATATGTGTTGTTTGCTGATCTTGTGTCACTGAAGCTCGGAACCTGTTCCTAAGACTTGTTCTCAACATTTAGCCACCAGGTTAATAAAATATCACAAACAGCGGTGTAGGAACAACGGTGTATTAGGCCCTGTTTGGAGAGCTTGTTTGGAACAACATTACTTAGACAAATATGTTACTCTTGGATTTGTTATCATCAAAACTAAATATAATCAACAAACTACTTATTGGATCTTGGATAGGTCGATAAGTATTTTGTAGCTAATAGATAATAAACTGGAATAAAATAAAATAACAAATGAACTTGTACAAGAGCAATTTAGTCATTTATAAAATAGAATTGACCATATAAATCCTAAAGTAGTGTTATAATAACAAATGAGAAAGAAAAAAGAAAACTCACGATATAAGAGGGGAAGCCAGTAAAAATTGTAGAAAATGAATCACAATAAAATAAATGATCAACTCTTACATAGCTTAGCAAATGAACAAGAAAAAGAAATCAAAGTTTTCGTTCAAAAAAAAGTGAAAGCAAGCCCCAAAAATCATGGGAAAGAAATCATAATAGAATGATAAACTAATGTGTTACATAGTTTTTTTTTTTTTTTCTCTAGGACTAATTTGTTATGTAGTTGAACAAAGGAAATAAAAAAAGGAACCAAAGATTAAAAAAATACAAGGAAGAATGTACACAGGAAACTGACTCAGCAAAGCAAGCAAACACATATCATATATCACATAGTATCAAGAGATTTGCAAAATTACTTTCTTTTTTTTTTTTTGGTATGGGTTGTTTATTTGAATTTTTGTACAGTCGGGCTCACCTAAGTTTGCTATACCGGCCCCTTTTGAAGGGTTGCTTTACTAGCATTGCTAGGTCTGGAGTGTTATATAGGTCTGCCCTTTTAACAAATCTGACATTAAATTAGCTTTGGTTGTCGTTACCCTACCTAGCTAGATAGGCAAGGATTAAAATATAATAACTCCTACAACACGATCAATCTCTTTCACACCCGAACCACCCGGCGTCCTTTCCAACAGTCTTGTTTTACTTACTAGACTGGCTAGTATAATTATCTATAGCTGACCACTTTTTGAAAAAGTTGAGATTGTTGGAGTATGAAAGTGGATATTGTTCCATATTAATAAAAAATTCAAAAAAAATGATAGTAGGTGTTGTCCCATATTGATGAAATTAAAGGGTTTAAGCATGTATATAAGTTTGTGAGTTACTCCACCCATTGCCAATTGGTTTTGGGATGGAACCTCATTTGAGCTTATATGTATGACTCTTTGTTTAAAGCCCAATTGATATTAAAAATTTAACAAGATGGTTGGGGGTTCATGGTTGATGGCTCCATCCAACCTTGCTCGTATACCTATCTGTTGTTCAACACACTAGACTAGCTTGGCTCATGACTATGCCCCACTCTAAAAAGGGGGGGGGGGGGTTTTTTTTTTTTTGGGGGGGGGGGAGGACGTTATATTGGTGAAACACAAATTGTCTTATAAGGGGGCTCATCCTAACAAGTTAGCACACAAAATGAAAATAAGGTTAAGTTTTTATACAAGGTAATGCAAATAAGTTTACAAGATTTAAATTAATTGGAAATGGGTAGAGCAGCTTAATAGTTTCTAAATATGCTCAAGATTTCTTCAATTGACAATGAGTGGAGTAACGTATATATAAGCTCAGGAGTTTTCAACCTAAAACCAACAGGCTATGGTTGAGGTAATTAACTTCAATAATAGGCTTGGGGAACAACATTGCCCTCCAAAAACAAGAGATAGTAACACTATGACCGCTAGCTGCCATGAATGTCATTAGGGGTGAGCAACGGATTTGGTTGGGCCGGACTGGGTCAGCCCATTAACTAAACGAGATGGATTGGGTCCAGTTCATTTGTTAATGGACAGGGCTGAGTTATAGGCTAAATGAACTCGGCTCGCCCATGACCCGCCCATTACCACATAATGAGTATTTTTGGTTAGTAAAATTTTCAAATAATGTATTTGTAATTTTTCAATCAAATTAAACTAGTCTAAATTCAAAGTTAGAAAATACACAATCAAGCTAATAAATGGGTCGAGTCAAGTCGGCCTATAGGCAGCCCGTTTTGGGCCCGTTTAAAAATGGAACAAACTTGTGCAAAACAGCGGTCTATGATAATTATTGTTATGTGCAAAGTATTGGTAATGAGGTTAACTAATTGGAACATGTAAACTAGTATGTTAATTAGGTTAAAAAATAATGGGTCACTAAACGGTCCGTTAATGAGCCCGCCTAGTTCGCCCGTTAATATGCGTTAATGGGCTGGCCCATTAATGGCCCAGTCAGACTTTGGGCTTAAGCCCATATTTAGCAATTATCTCTTTATTTTAAATAAAGGAATAATTACTATTTATTGCATCATTAATGACACACGGTAATTTCCGATTGGCTAGAATTTGCTAGGTAATTTTACTATTTTATTTTATACGTGGCGTCCTGTGATTTGCTCGTAAATTTTTGCCTCCTACAGATGCCCCCTTCGAGCGTTAGACGCGCACGCGAATTTTTGAGTGCTCGATGCGGCTGAGTCTCGAAAACTTAGAAGATACAAACTATTGGAATTTCGACGATCCTTTTATTTTCCTCCTTTTGGACTGGTATATGGTCCAGCTACAAAAGAGTCAATATTTTAATGGACTTGGGCTTGCTTTGTAGTTACCAGTCAATGATTTTTTTTTTGGCTGTTTTGGCTAAAGGGTGCTACACGCCTTATTTGGTACCTTTATTGGCCTCAAGCAGAATTAGGGTAAATCAGCAATGTTGAGGAGCATCTTTTTTATTTTAGCAAGGGTTTCTCAGGCCCTTAGATTGGGCAGTCACACACGCGACTCACCCTCACGGCCTCACCTCATTTGTAACATTCACCATCTCTCTCTCTGCTGCTCCCATTGCTCTATTCCTCCTCTCCCTTTCTTCTCTTCTTTTTTTTTTTTGGTTGGGTGTCCATGGTCGTACAAAGAAACAGAGGGAGGAAAGAGAAGTAAAGAGAGGTGAGGGGTGTACAGTTGCAATGCTAGGTGTTCTTTTCTTTTCCTTTTTCTTTTTTTTTTTTGAATCTCCATGGCTATTGCATGCATGAGCATCGTGAGGAAGAAGATGTATGAATGCCAATTTCTCCACGGTGTTGGTCTGGAAACACCTCATCGCCATTTCTTTTTTTTTTTTTGGCCTCCGTGGCCGATTCTTGAAAAGCTCTGCATGAATTGCCATTAGGAAGTGACAATCAATGAGGGCCATGTTTCTCCAGGGTGTTGCTCTGAGAATACCCCATTGGAACTGCGCTTGTCGTTTTTTTTTTTTTTTTTCCCCAATTGCCATCGATTCTCTATACTTGCGGGGCACACAGACTCTCCTTGTCTTCTATCTCCCTTTCTGAGGTTTGCATAGAATGGAAAGAAGATCCTCTTGAAATATATTTCTTTCCAAAACTTTATGATGGTATATGGCTAGTGCTAGAATTTCTTGATGAAACTCTTGTATATATTCTTGTGCGCCTAACTCATTAAAACCGCAGTTCTTTCATCCCCTTCTTTTCCTGGCCGTCGGTGAGGCTCTGTTATTCCATCTCTCTTTTTTTTTAATCCCCCTTTTTTTCCATGTTACTTCGTGCACCAGACTGAAGAGATTATTCGCACCACAATTTGCACAAAGAGTATGGGTGCCTATTATTAATTTTTGACCTTTGGATGGTTTTACCTGCAAGGGCCTACCAAAGTCGCTTTTTGACTATAAATTTTCCACCTTTGGATGACTTTACTCGCAAGGGCCCTCCAAAGTCGCCTTCGATAATAAAATTTTTCGACCTTTGGATGACTTGGCCGCAAAGGTCCACCAAAGTCACCTTTTGATTATAAAATTTTTCGACCTTTGGATGGCTTGCCTGCAAGGGTCCTCCAAAGTCGCCTTTGATTATAAAATTTTTCGACCTTTGGATGGCTTGCCTGCAAGAGTCCTACAAAGTCGCCTTTGATTATAAATTTTCGGCCTTTGGATGGTTTGCCCACAGGGATCCACCAAAGTCGCATTCGACTATAAATTTTCGACTTTTGGATAGTTTTACTCGCAAGGGTCCACCAAAGTCGCATTTGATTATGAATTTTCAACTTTTGGATAGTTTTACCCGCAAGGGTCCACTAAAGTCGCATTTGATTATGAATTTTCGACTTTTGAATGGCATGCCTGTAAGGGTCCACCAAAGTCGCCTTCATTATTATCAATGTTTGACCTTTGGATGGCTTGCCCACAAGGGTCCATCTTGACATAGCTGATTCAACTTTTTCCTGTTATAAAGAAAACCTGGGGAAAAGGGGAAAAATAGTAAGATAGCAACCACACGTTCAGTGAGTGTCCCCCGACCCCCTTAAAACGAAAACTGTTGCAGGTAATAGTATCTTTAATAGTCATATATCACGTATTCATACTTTACTATCATATTATGCATTCATAAAATTCTTATGGAAACATCACTAACCATAAACTTCACTTTAGGCACTCAAACATATTTCTAGGTCTTTAAATGACCAAACTTCTTTACTACCAGGCAGTCAAACACTTAAACAAGGGACGAGGCTAAGCACAGAAACTTTCTTTTTCATAAACATAACTTCTTGGCATTTCATTCGTACGGTATGCATAAGATACGCACATTTCAAGTCTCAATCAATTCTCATTCATAGGGTATGCAAGAAATATGCTCATAAGACTTACTTTTCATATTCGCATTTTACTTAGCATCTCATTCATAAGTTATACTTAGAACATGCACATATCATACACAGGAAGCTTTTTTTCTTTTACTAAAAACACTTCAGTTAGCCTCTTGAGGCTCATAAAAACTCTTCTCTTAGCCTCTTGAGGCTCATATTCTTTTAAAAGAATCTCTTTCATCTTGGTCTCATGATGACCCTTAAAAACTTTCTTTCTGAAACACTTAAAAAGGCGAAACGCCAACTGCTTTTCTTATTTAATAAGAAACTACTCTGGGCAAAAGATGATCATAAAGTGCTGGTTGGGAGAGATCTACACTCAATCCCAGTGAGATTAACTCATACTAAACTCTTACTCCCGGGATGGCAACTAACTTTGGACCTTAACCCTCGTCAGGGTCTCTAGGGATTACTCCCTAAACTAGGGATTCCCCCGTTCAAGCAGGTTCACTTCCATCTATCGTCCCTAAGTATTTATCTTAGCCATTTAAACTGGTCATAATGACTAGTAAGTTTGCTGCCTCTCACAGCGAAATCCTTTATCATGCAACTCACGCCTTTGTAAAACTCTTTAGGATTCCCCCGTTCAAGCAAGTGCACTCCCAAAACTGTATTCATTTAGTTACAATACGCCATCATGCACTAATATTTATGGCTATTATTATTTCAAAATATGAAATCCTTCTTTGAAAATCTCACCCTTATGCACATATTGTAACTTGAGGACATAGAAGGAAAGGGGGGTCCACATGTATCACATTCAAGCACTTCATAATCAATTCATCACAATGAGCCACGCATGGCCTCGTAATCCACAAGATTGCAGTTAATTCACAACCTGGACTCCCTCCTCACAAGCACCGCACCACAAGAACCTCGAACCACTCATAGTTCTACCTGAAACCGTCCAACTACCATCTTGGTTTTTAATTCGATAATCATAACATATTATCAAAAGGGGTCTTCTGAAATAGCTACGTATAACTTACCGAGCAAGCAGCAACCGTCCCATAGCTCGTTACCATATGCAGAAGCATAAATATATAGGTATATTTTGCAATAATTGAAATAAGGACTTAATTAACTGAAATAAACTCACAATGCATGAAACTTGGTCTACATTCATGACTTGTGAATAGAAGGTAAGCATACCAAATTCACGCCACTTTCACGCATAACTAATCAACTAATATTCAAAGTATAACCATCCAACTAAATATGTATTGGCTTAAAATGTTCTCAGGTCGTTTCAAAGGGTACTCTTAAGCATGAACTAGCTAATTCAATGTGCTTCAATTTAAAGAATGCTTGTCATTCAAGGGTTACTTATAAACATGAACTAAGTAAATTAGCCTGCTTCAATCTTAGGTGATCTTGGTTCGTTTCAAACATTCATACATTGGAGTTAAGGGGGTAAACATGCTCACTTCGTCATTCAAATATTAATTCCAAAGCTGTTTTATAAGCATAGTTCAACTAAATAGGCAAGCATCGATTCGAAGCGTTCATTCATTGTTTCGAAGTTACATTTCAAGTCTAATTGAGCTATTTCAGCATAATACGATTCTAAACGTTCATTTATTACATCGAAATCATTATTCGAATCTATATAAGTCATTCAAGCATAAGTCCTTTCAGGGTGTTCGTTTCTTTTCGAAGCTATTAATCGAGCATGAATTGACTAAGTGTACATGGGTCGATTCTAGGCATTTATAGTCAATTACGACGTCATTGAACAAACATGATTCCGCTAAGCATACATATAACGATTCTAGGCATTTAAAGTTTACTTCGAAGTTATTAAACGATCATGGGTCATTTATGGTTTACTTCGAACTTAATAAACGATTATGAATTAACTAAACATACATTCGTCGTTTTTAAGCATTTATAATAAACTTCGAAGTTAGTTTTCAGGCATGAATTAACTGAATAGGTTCGAATCAAGGCTAAACATGCATAATTCACTTCGAATTAAATCTTCAGGCATGAATTAACCAAATAGATTTGAATCAAAGCTAAACACGCATAATTTACTGCGAATTCAATCTTCAGGCATGAATTAACTAAATAGATTCGAATCAAAGCTAAACAGGAATAATTCACATCGAATTAAATCTTCAGGCGTGAATTAACTAAATAGATTCGAATCAAAACTAAACAGGCATAATTCACTTCGAATTAAATCTTCAGGCGTGAAGTAACTAAATTCACTTGAATCGATTCTAAGCCACTTTCGAGTATTGATCAACTAAACTAACATATATCGATTCGAAGCCACTATCGGGCATAAACTAGCTAAACTTAACATGCTTCGCAACTTAAAACTTAAAATGATTTTGAAACTACTAATACTTAGGAGGCGAGAAACACCCACCTCGATTCCATGCTAGGGATTCGTTCGAAGGCTGCTAAGCTTGGCTTTGAGTGCTGGAAAACTCGATTCCCAGACCCTTGCTTACTGAAGCACGAACCAGCCCAATCCATGCCTATCCCATGAACCAAAGACCCAATTCGGCCCAAACCCAGACCTGAGTTTCTACCCCTTTCACTACTGTCGCCGCTGCTGCTACTGGTGGTCGCCGACGTGGGCTCACCTGTCGACGGCGACGGTCGTGGTGGCGTGGGGTTGAGGGCTTCGAAACCCTGGTCTTTGGATCGAGCACTTGCTCTGACTCTCGCTCGGTCCCTCTCTCCCTCTCTTCGTCGGTCCACGGCCGTGGCTGGCTGCCCACCGCGGCACCGGCGCCGTCGCCGGCCGGCGCCCCCTCCTTCTCCCTCCATCGCTCAGCCTCTCTCTCTCTCTCCCGTATGGTGTGGTGGTCGGGGCCGTGAGGATCCACCCCCCCTTGTCCGGGTTTTGTGAAATAAAAGGGGGCTCAGCCCCTGTTTTTGTTCTGTTTTTTTTTTGGGTCTTAAGCTAATTTATAATTGGTATTGCTAATCTAGTTCGTATCCCGAACTCTAAACCCGAATCGTTAATACGACCTTCTATCGGCTATTCATTCCCAAATGCGTCAATGTTAGATTTTAATAAACCTCAAGACTAATTCTAATGTAGCCTAATCGTATTCGAGAAACGACTAAATAAATCGAATAACGACTAGATTAAATTATCGATATAATATAAAGGCACAAATAGCACGAATTAACTTTAAAATCAATAATAGTGTTAATAATTCTTTTTAATAAAACTATCGCTCACATAAGCATATCTGATAATAATCCAACTCGTAACATTAATAAAAATACAAATTTATGACATAAAAAGGTAATACAGTTAGCTTAATGGGAAAACAGAGAATGCAGGTCTTGCATTCTCCCCCCTTAAAAGAATTTCGTCTTCGAAATTCTAAATCTAAGTTCGGTCTCTCCTAGAATGCACGCACACAACTAGGATTTACGCGGTAGGTTTCCAAAAGGTCTCATTTTGCAGACACTACTTCCTTTAAATCGAAAGAAAATGGCTTATGGTATCCAGTCTTCTCCTCGCCAATCCTCTTCAAGCGTCTACTCACTCTATTTAGGTGCCGAGGGCAAATTGCATTGAAGAGGGGCAAATGAGTTGGCATGGAAGACCATATTAAGCGTATTTTAACAAGGAACACAGACTTTAAATCCTGTATCTGAGCAACAAGTCTAGAAAACCACATAGTTTCAAACAAATCTACATTTACACATCGATACAAGTTAGCATCTAAAAGCTTTCCCTGTGTGGAGACTTTTAACGAAACAGATCAAGGTTGTCCTAAGACGGTTAACTAAGTCAAGATCATTCACTAGCATACAAAATCGAAGCATTTCAAAACCGAGTTACTCAACCAGGGAGTTTTTATTTTATAGCAAGATAATGGATGCATCACACAGCATTATCTAGCGTCACATACGAAACAAACATCTCTATATCTTGAGAATATGCAAGTAAGATGACATGCTTATGCCCGTAACTCTACCCGTTTACGACCTTATTAAAGGATCACAAGTGTATATCACGACAAAGCTCTTTTAAATTGGATGATATATTTTAATTATCCCTATTTGCAACCATACTCCACACTTCAATGATCAAGTAATGCAGTACGGATTTCGATACGACCACAAGTATACCAAGCACGTCATTGAGTCTCATAAGGTACATAGACAATCCCATATTCACACGTTCACACAAGTATAGGTCTCTAAGTTCGTGAAGTACTAGCACTCATAGTTGTAACATGGAAACATGCAAATGGGAGGACTCTATAACACCAATGGTAGTATTCATAACAACTAACCAAAATGCAATGCTAAGGTTCGCCATGAAGCTTACCAATTTACACGTGGCATGCTCAATCTGTCACCCAATGTCACACTGATCAAGCAAGCCATCAAACATTTTACGTACAATCATTTGTAAACCTTGGAGTCACGCATCCAAGTATGATCATGGGTATGCTAGCATGCGATATGATTAGACATAGAACACGCAAGGTAAGCAAGTGCGAATGCAACTTCTATGGTTACAAGATTTCCAGCTAAGTAGATGATAAATAGCGACTTTAACAAAACATAAGAATAGGGGCATTTTAGTTCATATAACAATTAGGCAATTCCCTTTCCCCGTCCTGTCGATCAACTCAAGTAGTCCATCTAACTCAATCATATGTATAATCATACTGAAGGATGTACTAACAGAAGGAAATCCGACTACTTGGCTCTTTAATGACATAACTTATGAAGGACTGCTCTAAAATAGGTCTAAGTAATTATATAAGCCCTTTCGAGCTTAGTATTACACATAATGTCACAACTGCTATCTCAACCATATTCACCTTAGCAAGAGGCATACAATTCCAAAGTGTGTCAGGCTCTCTCTACCTTGTTCTTTCTGGGTATATTAGGGTTTGATATAGTAAGGACACTATCAATTTCACATAGGACATCAAGAACATTGTGCAGGTGACAACAAGCATTGCGCTAGACGATGAGGACAATTTTCATGCAATAGTCAAGAAAAATGCACTACTATTGCTTAATTTCTATCCAAGCATATCGAAATCTCATTTGATTTCTTTAAACAACTCAAAATTCGCATATGGGGGGTATCACCTAGTGAGATTCTCAGTCGTAGAAAGCTACCTCTAATCACTAGCAGACAAATCATCGTTAACACATCCGGCACTGCATACACCTTGGCATGTGGACACTCAAAATCATTTGATTACACACAGAACGTTATGCTCGTATGGCTAAATCCAAGCATTATTGCAAAGCAAATGGGAGTTTTCGGTTGCAACAATAAGACTAAACCAAGCAATTAAAAAGATCTTTAATGCGAAAGCAAAAGCCTAACTCACTAATCAGGAAGACTTTAACTTTCAAAGTCTTTAGGCTTTCAAAAGGAAGTAGTTTAGTTTCTTCTAGCTCTTTGTCTACCAACCTTTGAATACGTCTGCTCGCTCCATTATGGGGCCTGAGGAGCAAATCGTACTTTAGGGGCAAAGATGAGCGTAGAGTTAAGGCTTTCTAATCATTCGATTCAAATCACATGTTCTTTAAACATTGGATTAAAATCACCTAAGCATATAAACGAAACAACTTTCGATTGAGCTAGCACTTATCTCATCCACAACAATACGAGCCACTCGGCCTATACCTTAACAAATGGTTCCCTCAGCCAACCATTCAGCCTACTCAAGCCGCATCTAACTAATGAAACGCGCGAACATTCACGCAAAGCTCACATTTGCACACAAGGCAGGCATATTTCACATAACCACACGGTGTTCCTAGATGACTATATGAAATGCAAGACTCAGGTCGCGCCTACAGTTGCAGGACCTTTGCTCTGATACCATCAATGTAACACCCCTAGCCCCTAGGGCCAAAAAGCGTTACGTTTTCTTAACTTTCTACCTAAATTCTGGGACGAAACGGACAGAGTTTCCCCTGTAAACTGACCGTTTCCAGGCTATAAGCCTTACAATAAATCCCTGCAATTTAACGGAAGCATAAAACATTTAAAAGAAACTCAATGGCCGCACGCCGGAGTTCATAACTCAACGAGCCACTCACACGAAGTACGCTAACCACATTAATTCATGAACAAAGAAAAAACGAAAGATACAACTTAACGGTTCACACAACCGGAGTATTGGCGTTTACATCCCAAAACATAACCAACTTTAACCAAAAGACATCTAACTGACTAGATGGTTGGCTCATAAGGCCATACAGAGCGACTCATAAACAATATGTGTTACATGAACTTAGAATACCTGTTTACAAACATTTCAAACTAAGAATACATAACGTGGCTTCATTAAATACGTAAGATCCCCTCAAATGAGTACAAACGACACCTTGCAAGCATGAACAGATTCCATCTTGACATAGCTGATTCAACTTTCTCCTGTTATAAAGAAAACCTGGGGAAAAGGGGAAAGAATAGTGGGATGAGCAACCACACGCTCAGTGAGTGTCCCCCAACCCCCTTAAAACCAAAACCGTTGCAGGCAATAGTATCTTTAATAGTCACATATCACGTATTCATACTTCACGATCATATTAGGCATTCATAAAATTCTTATGGAAACGTCACTTACCATAAACTTCACTTTAGGCACTCAAACACATTTCTAGGTCTTTAAATGACCAAACTTTTTTAGTACCAGGCAGTCAAACACTTAAACAAGGGACGAGGCTAAGTACAGAAACTTTCTTTTTCATAAACATAACTTTTTGGCATTTCATTCGTATGGTATGCATAAGATACACACATTTCTAGTCTCAATCAATTCTCATTCATAGGGTATGCAAGAAATATGCTCATAAGACTTACTTTTCATATTCGCATCTTACTTAGCATCTTATTCATAAGGTTATACTTAGAACATGCACATATCATACATAGGAAGCTTTCTTTCTTTTACTAAAAACACTTCAGTTAGCCTCTTGAGGCTCATAAAAACTCTAAGGCTCATATTCTTTTAAAAGAATCTCTTTCATCTTGGTCTCATGATGACCCTTAAAAACTTTCTTTCGGAAATGCTTAAAAAGGCGAAACGCCAACTGCTTTTCTTATTTAATAAGAAACTACTCTGGGCATAAGATGATCATAAAGTATTGGTTGGGAGAGATCTACACTCAATCCCAGTGAGATTAACTCATACTAAGCTCTTACTCCCGGGATGGCAACTAACTTTGGACCTTAACCCTCGTCAGGGTCTCTAGGGATTACTCCCTAGGCTAGGGATTCTCCCGTTCAAGCAGGTTCACTCCCATCTAATGTCCCTAAGCATTTATCTTAGCCATTTAAACTGGTCATAACGACTAGTAAGTTTGCTGCCTCTCACAGCGAAATCCTTTATCATACAACTCACGCCTTTGTAAAACTCTTTGGGATTCCCCCGTTCAAGCAGGTGCACTCCCAACACTGTATTCATTTAGTTACAATATGCCATCATGCACAAATATTTATGGCTACTATTATTTCAAAATATGAAATCCTTCTTTGAAAGTCTCACCCTTATGCACATAATGTAACTTGAGGTCATATAAGGAAAGGGGGGTCCACATGTATTACATTCAAGCACTTCATAATCAATTCGTCACAATGTGCCACGTATGGCCTCGCAATCCATACGATTGCGGTTAATTCACAACCTAGACTCCCTCCTCACAAGCATTGTACCATAAAAACCTCGAACCACTCATAGTTCTACCTGAAACCATCTAACTACCATCTGGGTTTTCAATTCGATAATCATAACATATTATCAAAAGGGGTCTTGTGAAATAGCTACGTATAACTTACCAAGCAAGCAGCAACCATCCCATAGCTCGTTACCACATGCAGAAGCATAAATATAGAGGTATATTTTGCATTAATTGAAATAAGGACTTAATTAACTGAAATAAACTCACAACGCATGAAACTTAGTCTACATTCATGACTTGCGAATAGAAGGTAAGCATACCAAATTCATGCCACTTTCATGCATAACTAATCAACTAATATTCAAAGTATAACCATCCAACTAAACATGCATTGGCTTAAAATGTTCTCAGGTCGTTTCAAAGGGTACTCTTAAGCATTAACTAGCTAGTTCAATGTGCGTCAATTTAAAGAATGCTTGTCATTAAAGGGTTACTTATAAACATGAACTAATTAAATTAGCCTCCTTTGATCTTAGGTGATCTTGTTTCGTTTCAAACATTCATACATTGGAGTTAAGGGGGTAAACATGCTCACTTCGTCATTCAAACATTATTTCCAAAGCTGTTTTATAAGCATAGTTCAACTAAATAGGAAAGCATCGATTCGAAGCGTGCATTCATTATTTCGAAGTTACATTTCAAGTCTAATTGAGCTATTTCAGCATAATACGATTCTAAACGTTCATTTATTACATCGAAATCATTATTCGAATCTAAATAAGTCATTTAAGCATAAGTCCTTTCAGGGTGTTCATTTCTTTTCGAAGCTATTAATCGAGCATGAATTGATTAAGTGTACATGGGTCGATTCTAGGCATTTATAGTCTATTACGATGTCATTGAATAAACATGATTCCGCTAAGCATACATATAACGATTCTAAGCATTTAAGTTTACTTCGAAGTTATTAAACGATCATGTGTCATTTATGGTTTACTTCGAACTTAATAAATGATTATGAATTAACTAAACATACATTCGTCGCTTCTAAGC
The DNA here is from genome assembly GCA_029747015.1 of Carnegiea gigantea. Classification (NCBI taxonomy): domain Eukaryota; kingdom Viridiplantae; phylum Streptophyta; class Magnoliopsida; order Caryophyllales; family Cactaceae; genus Carnegiea; species Carnegiea gigantea. Next base: position 55,613 of record JAKOGI010002768.1, read on the forward strand.
ATTTATAATCTACTTCGAAGTTAGTTTTCAGGCATGAATTAAGTGAATAGGTTCAAATCAAAGCTAAAAATGCATAATTTAATTCGAATTAAATCTTCAGGCATGAATTAACCAAATAGATTTGAATCAAAGCTAAACACGCATAATTCACTTCGAATTTAATTTTCAGGCATGAATTAACCAAATAGATTCGAATCAAAGCTAAACATGCATAATTTACTTCGAATTAAATCCTTAGGCGTGAATTAACTAAATAGATTCGAATCAAAACTAAACAGGTATAATTCACTTCGAATTAAATCTTCAGGCGTGAATTAACTAAATAGATTCGAACCAAAACTAAACAGGCATAATTCACTTCGAATTAAATCTTCAGGCATGAATTAGCTAAATTCACTTGAATGGATTCTAAGCCACTTTCGAGTATTGATCAACTAAACTAACATATATGGATTCGAAGCCACTATCGGGCATAAACTAGCTAAACTTAACATGCTTCGCAACTTAAAACTTAAAACGATTTTGAAACTACTAATACTTGGGAGGCGAGAAACACCCACCTCGATTCCATGCTAGGGATTCGTTTGAGGGCTGCTAGGCTTGGCTTTGAGTGCTGGAAAACTCGATTCCCTGACCCTTGCTTACTGAAGCACGAACCAGCCCAATCCATTCCTAACCCATGCAACCAAAGACCCAATTCGGCCCAAACCCAGACCTGGGTTTCTACCCCTTTCACTACTGTCGTCGCTGCTGCTACAGGTGGTCGCCGACGTGGGCTCACCCGTCGACGGTGACGGTCGTGGTGGCGTGGGGTTGAGGGCTTCGAAACCCTGGTCTTTGGACCGAGCACTCGCTCTGACTCTCGCTTGGTCCCTCTCTCCCTCTCTTCGCCGGTCCACGGCCGTGGCTGGCTACGCACCGCGGCACCGACGCCGTCGCCGGCCGGCGCCCCCTCCTTCTCCCTCCATCGCTCAGCCTCTCTCTCTCTCTCCCATGTGGTGTGGTGGGCGGGGCCGTGAGGATCCACCCCCTGTTGTCGCATTTTTGTGAAATAAAGGAGGGCTCAGCCCCAGTTTTTGTTCTCTTTTTTTTTTGGGTCTTAAGCCAATCTATAATTGGCATTGCTAATCTAGTTCGTATCCCGAACTCTAAACCCGAATCGTTAATATGACCTTCTATCTGCTATTCATTCCCAAATGCGTCAATGTTAGGTTTTAATAAATCTCAAGACTAATTCTAATGTTAATAGCCTAATCGTATTTGGGAAACAACTAAATAAATCGAATAGCGACTAGATTAAACTATCGATATAATCTAAATGCACAAATAGCACGAATTAACGTTAAAATCAATAATAGTGTTAATAATTCTTTTTAATAAAACTATCGCTCACATAAGCATATCTGATAGTAATCCAACTCGTAACGTTAATAAAAATACAAATTTATAACGTAAAAGGTAATACAGTTAGCTTAATGGGAAAACAAAGAATGCGGGTCTTGCATTCTTCCGCCCTTAAAAGAATTTCGTCCTCGAAATTCTAAATCTAAGTTCGGTCTCTCCTAGAATGCACGCACACAACTAGGATTTACGCGGTAGGTTTCAAAAGGTCTCATTTTGCAGACACTACTTCCTTTAAATTGAAAGAAAATGGCTTATGGTCTCCAGTCTTCTCCTCGCCAATCCTCTTCAAGCATCTACTCACTCTATTTAGGTGCCGAGGGCAAATCGCATTGAAGAAGGGCAAATGAGTTGGCATGGAAAACCATATTAAGCTTATTTTAACAAGGAACACAGACTTTAAATCCTGTATCTGAGCAACAAGTCTAGAAAACCACATAGTTTCAAACAAATCTACATTTACGCATCGATACAAGTTAGCATCTAAAAGCTTTCCCTGTGTGGAGACTTTTAACGAAACAAATCAAGGTTGTCCTAAGACGGTTAACTAAGACAAGATCATTCACCAGCATACAAAATCGAAGCATTTCAAAACCGAGTTACTCAACCAGGGAGTTTTTATTTTATAGCAAGATAATGGATACATCACACAGCATCATTTAACGTCACATACGAAACAAACATCTCTATATCATGAGAATATGCAAGTAAGATGACATGCTTATGCCCGTAACTCTGCCCGTTTACGACCTTATTAAAGGATCACAAGTGTATATCACGACACAGCTCTTTTAAATTGGATGATATATTTCAATTATCCCTATTTGCAACCATACTCCACACTTCAATGATCAAGTAATGCAGTAAGGATTTCGATACGACCACAAGTATACCAAGCACGTCATTGAGTCTCATAAGGTACATAGACAATCCCATATTCACATGTTCACACAAGTATAGGTCTCTAAGTTCGTGAAGTGCTAGCACTCAAAATTATAACATGGAAACATGCAAATGGGGGGACTCTATAACACCAATGGTAGTATTCATAATAACTAACCAAAATGCAATGCTAAGGTTCGCCATGAAGCTTACCAATTTACACGTGGCACGCTCAATCTGTCACCCAATGTCACACTGATCAAGCAAGCCATCAAACATTTTACGTACAATCATTTGTAAACCTTGGAGTCACGCATCCAAGTATGATCATGGGTATGCTAGCATGCGATATGATTAGATATAGAACACGCAAGGTAAGCAAGTGCGAATGCAACTTCTATGGTTACAAGATTTCTAGCTAAGTAGATGATAAATAGCGACTTTAACAAAACATAAGAATAGGGGCATTTTAGTTCATATAACAATTAGGCAATTCCCTTTCCCCGTCCTATCGATCAACTCAAGTAGTCCATCTAACTCAATCATATGTATAATCACACTGAAGGATGTACTAATAGTAGGAAATCCAACTACTTGGTTCTTTAATGACATAACTTATCAAGGACTACTCTAAAATAGGTCTAAGTAATTATAAAAGCCCTTTCGAGCTTAGTATTACACATAATGTCACAACTGCTGTCTCAACCATATTCACCTTAGTAAGAGGCATACAATTCCAAAGTGTGTCAGGCTCTCTCTACCTTGTTCTTTGTGGGTGTATTGGGGTTTGATATAGCAAGGACACTATCAATTTCACATAGGACATCAAGAGCATTGTACAGGTGACAACAAGCATTGGGCTAGACGATGAGGACAATTTTCATGCAATAGTCAAGAAAAATGCACTACTATTGCTTAATTTGGAATATCGAAATCTCATTGAATTTCTTTAAACAACTCAAAATTCGCATATGGGGGGTATCACCTAGTGAGATTCTCAGTCATAGAAAGCTACCACTAATCACTAGCAGACAAATCATCGTTAACACATCCGGCAATGCATACACCTTGGCATGTGGACACTCAAAATCATTTGATTACACACAGAAAGTTATGCTCGTATGGCTAAATCCAAGCATTATTGCAAAGCAAATGCGAGTTTTCGGTTGCAACAATAAGACTAAACCAAGCAATTAAAAAGGTCTTTAATGCGAAAGCAAAACCCTAACTCACTAATCAGGAAGACTTTAACTTTCAAAGTCTTTAGGCTTTCAAAAGGAAGTAGTTTAGTTTCTTCTAGCTCTTTGTCTACCAACCTTTGAATACGTCTGCTCGCTCCATTATGGGGCCTGAGGAGCAAATCGTACTTTAGGGGCAAAGATGAGTGTAGAGTTAAGGCTTTCCAATCATTCGATTCAAATCACATGTTCTTTAAACATTGGATTAAAATCACCTAAGCATATAAACGAAACAACTTTCGATTGAGCTAACACTTATCTCATCCACAACAATACGAGCCACTCGGCCTATACCTTAACAAATGGTTCCCTCAGCCAACCATTTAGCCTACTCAAGCCGCATCTAACTAATGAAACGCGCGAACATTCACGCAAAGCTCACATTTGCACACAAGGCAGGCATATGCCACATAACCACACGGTGTTCCTAGATGACTATATGAAATGCAAGACTCAGGTCACGCCTACAGTTGCAGGACCTTTGCTCTGATACCATCAATGTAACACCCCTAGCCCCTAGGGCCAAAAAGCGTTACGTTTTCTTAACTTTCTACCTAAATTCTGGGACGAAACGGACAGAGTTTCCCCTGTAAACTGACCGTTTTCAGGCTGTAAGCCTTACAATAAATCCCTACAATTTAACGGAAGCATAAAACATTTAAAAGAAACTCAATGGCCGTACGCCGGAGTTCATAACTCAACGAGCCACTCACACGAAGTACGCTAACCACATTAATTCATGAACAAAGAAAAAACGAAAGATACAACTTAACGGTTCACACAACCGGAGTATTGGCGTTTACATCCCAAAACATAATCAACTTTAACCAAAAGACATCTAACTGACTAGATGGTTGGCTCATAAGGCCATACAGAGCGACTCAAAAACAATATGTGTTACATGAACTTAGAATACCTGTTTACAAACATTTCAAACTAAGAATACATAACGTGGCTTCATTAAATACGTAAGATCCCCTCAAATGAGTACAAACGACACCTTGCAAGCATGAACAGATTCCATCTTGACATAGTTGATTCAACTTTCTCCTGTTATAAAGAAAACCTGGGGAAAAGGGGAAAGAATAGTGGGATGAGTAACCACACGCTCAGTGAGTGTCCCCCAACCCCCTTAAAACTAAAACCGTTGCAGGCAATAGTATCTTTAATAGTCACATATCACGTATTCATACTTCACGATCATATTAGGCATTCATAAAATTCTTATGGAAACGTCACTTACCATAAACTTCACTTTAGGCACTCAAACACATTTCTAGGTCTTTAAATGACCAAACTTTTTTAGTACCAGGCAGTCAAACACTTAAACAAGGGACGAGGCTAAGTACAGGAACTTTCTTTTTCATAAACATAACTTTTTGGCATTTCATTCGTATGGTATGCATAAGATACACACATTTCAAGTCTCAATCAATTCTCATTCATAGGGTATGCAAGAAATATGCTCATAAGACTTACTTTTCATATTCGCATCTTACTTAGCATCTTATTCATAGGTTATACTTAGAACATGCACATATCATACATAGGAAGCTTTCTTTCTTTTACTAAAAACACTTCAGTTAGCCTCTTGAGGCTCATAAAAACTCTAAGGCTTATATTCTTTTAAAAGAATCTCTTTCATCTTGGTCTCATGATGACCCTTAAAAACTTTCTTTCGGAAATGCTTAAAAAGGCGGAACGCCAACTGCTTTTCTTATTTAATAAGAAACTACTCTGGGCATAAGATGATCATAAAGTATTAGTTGGGAGAGATCTACACTCAATCCCAGTGAGATTAACTCATACTAAGCTCTTACTCCCGGGATGGCAACTAACTTTGGACCTTAACCCTCGTCAGGGTCTCTAGGGATTACTCCCTAGGCTAGGGATTCTCCCGTTCAAGCAGGTTCACTCCCATCTAATGTCCCTAAGCATTTATCTTAGCCATTTAAACTGGTCATAGCGACTAGTAAGTTTGCTGCCTCTCACAGCGAAATCCTTTATCATACAACTCACGCCTTTGTAAAACTCTTTGGGATTCCCCCGTTCAAGCAGGTGCACTCCCAACACTGTATTCATTTAGTTACAATATGCCATCATGCACAAATATTTATGGCTACTATTATTTCAAAATATGAAATCCTTCTTTGAAAGTCTCACCCTTATGCACATAATGTAACTTGAGGTCATATAAGGAAAGGGGGGTCCACATGTATTACATTCAAGCACTTCATAATCAATTCGTCACAATGTGCCACGTATGGCCTCGCAATCCATACGATTGCGGTTAATTCACAACCTAGACTCCCTCCTCACAAGCATTGTACCATAAAAACCTCGAACCACTCATAGTTCTACCTGAAACCATCTAACTACCATCTGGGTTTTCAATTCGATAATCATAACATATTATCAAAAGGGGTCTTGTGAAATAGCTACGTATAACTTACCAAGCAAGCAGCAACCATCCCATAGCTCGTTACCACATGCAGAAGCATAAATATGGAGGTATATTTTGCATTAATTGAAATAAGGACTTAATTAACTGAAATAAACTCACAACGCATGAAACTTAGTCTACATTCATGACTTGCGAATAGAAGGTAAGCATACCAAATTCATGCCACTTTCATGCATAACTAATCAACTAATATTCAAAGTATAACCATCCAACTAAACATGCATTGGCTTAAAATGTTCTCAGGTCGTTTCAAAGGGTACTCTTAAGCATTAACTAGCTAGTTCAATGTGCGTCAATTTAAAGAATGCTTGTCATTAAAGGGTTACTTATAAACATGAACTAATTAAATTAGCCTCCTTTGATCTTAGGTGATCTTGTTTCGTTTCAAACATTCATACATTGGAGTTAAGGGGGTAAACATGCTCACTTCGTCATTCAAACATTATTTCCAAAGCTGTTTTATAAGCATAGTTCAACTAAATAGGAAAGCATCGATTCGAAGCGTGCATTCATTATTTCGAAGTTACATTTCAAGTCTAATTGAGCTATTTCAGCATAATACGATTCTAAACGTTCATTTATTACATCGAAATCATTATTCGAATCTAAATAAGTCATTCAAGCATAAGTCCTTTCAGGGTGTTCATTTCTTTTCGAAGCTATTAATCGAGCATGAATTGACTAAGTGTACATGGGTCGATTCTAGGCATTTATAGTCTATTACGAAGTCATTGAACGAACATGATTCCGCTAAGCATACATATAACGATTCTAAGCATTTAAGTTTACTTCGAAGTTATTAAACGATCATGTGTCATTTATGGTTTACTTCGAACTTAATAAATGATTATGAATTAACTAAACATACATTCGTCGCTTCTAAGCATTTATAATCTACTTCGAAGTTAGTTTTCAGGCATGAATTAACTGAATAGGTTCGAATCAAAGCTAAACATGCATAATTCACTTCGACTTAAATCTTCAGGCATGAATTAACCAAATAGATTCGAATCAAAGCTGAACACGCATAATTCACTTCGAATTCAATCTTCAGGCATGAATTAACCAAATAGATTCGAATCAAAGCTAAACACGCATAATTTACTTCGAATTAAATCTTTAGGCGTGCATTAACTAAATAGATTCGAACCAAAACTAAACAGGCATAATTCACTTCGAATTAAATCTTCAGGCGTGAATTAACTAAATTCACTTGAATCGATTCTAAGCCACTTTCGAGTATTGATCAACTAAACTAACATATATCGATTCGAAGCCACTATCGGGCATAAACTAGCTAAACTTAACATGTTTCGCAACTTAAAACCTAAAACGATTTTGAAACTACTAATACTTAGGAGGCGAGAAACACCCACCTCGATTCCATGCTAGGGTTTCGTTGGAGGGCTGCTAGGCTTGGCTTTGAGTGCTGGAAAACTCGATTCCCTGACCCTTGCTTACTGAAGCACGAACCAGCCTAATCCATGCCTAACCCATGCAACCAAAGACCCAATTCGGCCCAAACCCATACCTGGGTTTCTACCCCTTTCACTACTATCGTCGCTGCTGCTACTGGTGGTCGCCGACGTGGGCTCACCCGTCGACGGCGACGGTCGTGGTGGCGTGGGGTTGAGGGCTTCGAAACCCTGGTCTTTGGACCGAGCACTCGCTCTGACTCTCGCTCGGTCCCTCTCTCCCTCTCTTCGCCGGTCCACGACCGTGGCTGGCTACGCACCGCGGCACCGACGCCGTCGCCGGCCGGCGCCCCCTCCTTCTCCCTCCATCGCTTAGCCTCTCTCTCTCTCTCCCGTGTGGTGTGGTGGTCGGGGCCGTGAGGATCCACCCCCTGTTGTCGCATTTGTGTGAAATAAAAGAGGGCTCAGCCCCTGTTTTTGTTCTCTTTTTTTTTTGGGTCCTAAGCTAATCTATAATTGGTATTGCTAATCTAGTTCGTATCCCGAACTCTAAACCCGAATCGCTAGTACGACCTTCTATCGGCTATTCATTCCCAAATGCGTCAATGTTAGATTTTAATAAACCTCAAGACTAATTCTAATGTTAATAGCCAAATCGTATTTGGGAAACAACTAAATAAATCGAATAGCGACTACATTAAACTATCGATATAATTTAAAGGCACAAATAGCACGAATTAACTTTAAAATCAATAATAGTGTTAATAATTCTTTTTAATAAAACTATCGCTCACATAAGCATATCTGATAGTAATCCAACTCGTAACGTTAATAAAAATACAAATTTATAACGTAAAAAGGTAATACAGTTAGCTTAATGGGAAAGCAAAGAATGCGGGTCTTGCATTCTCCTCCCTTAAAAGAATTTCGTCCTCGAAATTCTAAATCTAAGTTCGGTCTCTCCTAGAATGCACGCACACAACTAGTATTTACGCGGTAGGTTTCCAAAAGGTCTCATTTTGCAGACACTACTTCCTTTAAATTGAAAGAAAATGGCTTATGGTCTCCAGTCTTCTCCTCGCCAATCCTCTTCAAGCATCTACTCACTCTATTTAGGTGCTGAGGGCAAATCGCATTGGAGAAGGGCAAATGAGTTGGCATGGAAAACCATATTAAGCTTATTTTAACAAGGAACACAAACTTTAAATCCTGTATCTGAGCAACAAGTCTCGAAAACCACATAGTTTCAAACAAATCTACATTTACGCATCGATACAAGTTAGCATCTAAAAGCTTTCCTTGTGTGGAGACTTTTAACGAAACAAATCAAGGTTGTCCTAAGACGGTTAACTAAGACAAGATCATTCGCCAGCATACAAAATCGAAGCATTTCAAAACCGAGTTACTCAACCAGGGAGTTTTTATTTTATAGCAAGATAATGGATACATCACACAGCATCATTTAACGTCACATACGAAACAAACATCTCTATATCATGAGAATATGCAAGTAAGATGACATGCTTATGCCCGTAACTCTGCCCGTTTACGATCTTATTAAAGGATCACAAGTGTATATCACGACACAGCTCTTTTAAATTGGGTGACATATTTCAATTATCCCTATTTGCAACCATACTCTACACTTCAATGATTAAGTGATGCAGTAAGGATTTCGATACGACCACAAGTATAGCAAGCACATCATTGAGTCTCATAAGGCACCTAGACAATCTCATATTCACACGTTCACACGAGTATAGTTCTCTAAGTGCGTGAAGTACTAGCACTCATAATTGTAACATGGTAACATGCAAATGGGGGGGTTCTATGACACCAATGGCAATATTCATAACAACTAACAAAAATGCAATGCTAAGTTTCACCATGAAGCTTACCAATTTACATGTGGCACTCTCAATCTTATCATCCCATGTCATACTGATCAACCAAGCCATCAAATATTTTACGTACAATCATTCGTAAATCTTGGAGTCACGCATCCAAGTATGAACATGGGTACGCTAGCATGCGATATGATTAGGCATAGAACACACAAGGCAAGCAAGTGCGAATGCAACTCCTATGGTCACAAGATTTCTAGCTAAGTAGATGAATAAATAGCAACTTTGACAAAACATAAGAATAGGGGCACTTTAGTTCATATAACAATTAGGCAATTCCCTTACCCCATCCTGTCGATCAACTCAAGTAGTCCATCTAACTCAATCATATGCATAATCACACTGAAGGATGTACTAACAGTAGGAAATCCAATTACTTGGCTCTTCAATAACATAACTTATCAAGGATTGCTCTAAAATAGTCTAAGTAATTATATAAGCCCTTTCGAGCTTAGTATTACACATAATGTCACAACTGCTGTATCAACCACATTCACCTTAGTAAGAGGCATAAAATTTCAAAGTGTGTGTCAGGCTCTCTCAACCTTGTTCTTTCTGGGTGTATTGGGGTTTGATATAGCAAGGACACTATCAATTTCACAGAGGACATAAAGCACATTGTACAGGTGATAACAAGCATTACGCTAGACGGTGAGGGTAATTTTCATGCAATAGTCAAGAGAAATGCACTACTATTGCTTAATTTCTATCCAAGCATATCGAAATCTCGTTTAATTTCTTTAAACAACTCAAAATTCACATATGGGGGGTATCACCTAGTGAGATTCTCAGTCATAGAAAGCTACCTCTAGTCACTTGCAAACAAATCATCGTTAACACATCCGGCAATACATACACCTTGACATGTGGACACTCAAAATCATTCGGTTACACACAGAAAGTTACGCTCGTATGGCTAAATCCAAGCATTATTGCAAAGCAAATGCGAGTCTTTGGTTGCAACAATAAGACTCAACCAAGCAATTAAAATGATCTTTAATGCGAAAGCAAAACCCTAACTCACTAATCAGGAAGACTTTAAGTTTCAAAGTCTTTAGGCTTTCAAAAGGAAGTAGTTTAATTGCTTCTAGCTCTGTCTCTACCAACATTTGAATACGTCTGCTCGCTCCATTATAGGGCCCGAGGAGCAAATTCATACTTTAGAGGCAAAGATGAGCGTAGAGTTAAGGCTTTCCAATCATTCGATTCAAATCACATGTTGTTTAAACATTGGATTAAAATCACCCAAGCATATAAACGAAACAACTTTCGATTGAGCTAACACTTATCTCATCCACAACAATACGAGCCACTCAGCCTATACCTTAACAAGTGGTTCCCTCAGCCAACCATTCAGCTTACTCAAGCCGCATCAAACTAGTGAAACGCGCGAACATCCCCGCAAAGCTCACATTTGCACACAAGGCAGGCATATGTCACATAACCACATGGTGTTCCTAGATGACTATATGAAATGCAAGACTCAGGTCACGGCCTATGGTTGCAGGACCTTTGCTCTGATACCATCAATGTAACACCCCTAGCTCCTAGGGCCAAAAAGCGTTATGTTTTCTTAACTGTCTACGTAAATTCTGGGACGAAACGGACAGAGTTTCCCCTGTAAACTGACTGTTTCCAGGCTATAAGCCTTACAATAAATCCCTGCAATTTAACGGAAGCGCAAAACATTTAAAAGAAGCTCAACGGCCGCACGCCAGAGTTCATAACTCAACGAGCCACTCGCACGGAGTACGCCAACCAGATTAATTCATGAACAAAGAAGAAACAAAAGATACAATTCAACGGTTCACACAACCGGAGTATTGGGGTTGACATTCCAAAACATAACTAACTTTAACCAAACGGCATCTAACTGGCTAGATGGTTGGCTCATAAGGCCATACAGAGCGACTCATAAACAATATGCGTTACATGAATTTAGAATACCTGTTTACAAACATTTCAAACTAAGAATACATAACGTGGCATCATTAAATACGTAAGATCCCCTCAAATGAATACAAACGACACCTTGCAAGCATGAACAGATTCTATCTTGACATAGCTTATTCAACTTTTTCCTATTATAAAGAAAACCTGGGGAAAAGGGGAAAGAATAGTGGGATGAGCAACCACACGCTCAGTGAGTGTCCCCCAACCCCCTTTAAACCAAAACCGTTGCAGGCAATAGTATCTTTAATAGTCACATATCACGTATTCATACTTTACGATCATATTAGGCATTCATAAAATTCTTATGGAAACATCACTAACCATAAACTTCATTTTAGGCACCCAAACACATTTCTAGGTCTTTAAATAACCAAACTTTTTTACTACCAGGCAGTCAAACACTTAAACAAGGGACAAGGCTAAGTACAGAAACTTTCTTTTTCATAAACATAACTTTTTGGCATTTCATTCATATGGTATGCATAAGATACACACATTTCAAGTCTCAAGCAATTCTCATTCACAAGGTATGCAAGAAATATTCTCATAAGACTTACTTTTCATATTCGCATCTTACTTAGCACCTCATTCATAAGTTATACTTAGAACATGCACATATCATACATAGGAAGCTTTCTTTCTTTTACCAAAAATGCTTCAGTTAGCCTCTTGAGGCTCATAAAAACTCTTCTCTTAGCCAGGCTCGTATTCTTTTAAAAGAATCTCTTTCATCTTGGTCTCATGATGACCCTTATAAACTTTCTTTCTGAAACACTTAAAAAGGCAAAATGCCAGCTGCTATTCTTATTTAATAAGAAACTACTCTGGGTATAAGATCATCATAAAGTGCTGGTTGGGAGAGATCTACACTCAATCCCAGTGAGATTAAGTCACACTAAGCTCTTACTCCCGGGATGGCAACTAACTTTGGACCTTAACCCTCGTCAGGGTCTCTACGGATTACTCCCTAGGCTAGGGATTCCCCCGTTCAAGCAGGTTCACTCTCATCTATTGTCCCTAAGCACTTATCTTAGCCATTTAAACTGGTCATAACGACTAGTAAGTTTGCTGCCTCTCACAGCGAAATCCTTTATCATGCAACTCACGCCTTTGTAAAACTCTTTAGGATTCCCCCGTTTAAGCAGGTTTACTCCCAAAACTGTATTCATTTAGTTAAAATATGCCATCATGCACTAATATTTATGGCTACTATTATTTCAAAACATGAAATCCTTCTTTGAAAATCTTGCCCTTATGCACATAATGTAACTTAAGGACATGGAAGGAAAGGGGGGTCCGCATGTATTACATTCAAGCACTTCATAATCAATTCATCACAATGAGCCACGCATGGCCTCGCAATCCATATGATTGCGGTTAATTTACAACCCAGACTCCCTCCTCACAAGCACGGTACCACAAGAACCTCGAACTACTCATAGTTCTACCTCAAACCATCCAACTACCATCTCGGTTTTCAATTCGACAACCATAACATATTATCAAAAGGGGTCTTGTGAAATAGCTACATATAACTTACCGAGCAAGCAGCAACCGTCCCATAGCTCGTTAACACATACAGAAGCATAAATATATAGGTATATTTTGCATTAATTGAAATAAGGACTTAATTAACTGAAATAAACTCACAACACATGAAACTTAGTCTACATTCATGACCTGCGAATAGAAGGTAAGCATACCAAATTCATGCCACTTTCACGCATAACTAATCAACTAATATTCAAAGTATAACCATCCAACTAAACATGCATTGGCTTAAAATGTTCTCAGGTCGTTTCAAAGGGTACTCTTAAGCATGAACTAGCTAGTTCAACGTGCGTCAATTTAAAGAATGCTTGTCATTCAAGGGTTACTTATAAATATGAACTAATTAAATTAGCCTGCTCCGATCTTAGGTGTTCTTGGTTCGTTTCAAACATTCATACATTGGAGTTAAGGGGTTAAACATGCTCACTTCATCATTCAAATATTATTTCCAAAGCTGTTTTATAAGCATAGTTCAACTAAATAGGCAAGCATCGATTCGAAGCGTTCATTCATTGTTTTGAAGTTACATTTCAAGTCTGATTGAGCTATTTCAGCATAATACGATTCTAAACGTTCATTTATTATATCGAAATCATTATTCGAATCTAAATAAGTCATTTAAGCATAAGTCCTTTCAGGGTGTTCGTTTCTTTTCGAAGCTATTAATCGAGCATGAATTGACTAAGTGTACACGGGTCGATTCTAGGCATTTATAGTCTATTACGACGTCATTGAACGAACATGATTCCGCTAAGCATACATATAACGATTCTAAGCATTTAAAGTTTACTTCAAAGTTATCAAACGATCATGGGTCATTTATGGTTTACTTCGAACTTAATAAACGATTATGAATTAACTAAACATACATTCGTCGTTTCTAAGCATTTATAATCAACTTCGAAGTTAGTTTTCAGGCATGAATTAACTGAATAGGTTCGAATCAAGGCTAAACATGCATAATTCACTTCGAATTAAATCTTCAGGCATGAATTAACCAAATAGATTTGAATCAAAGCTAAACACGCATAATTCACAGCGAATTCAATCTTTAGGCATGAATTAACTAAATAGATTCGAATCAAAGCTAAACAGGCATAATTCACATCGAATTAAATCTTCAGGCGTGAATTAACTAAATAGATTCGAATCAAAACTAAACAGGTATAATTCACTTCGAATTAAATCTTCAGGCGTGAATTAACTAAATTCACTTGAATCGATTCTAAGCCACTTTCAAGTATTGATCAACTAAACTAACATATATCGATTCGAAGCCACTATCGGGCATAAACTAGCTAAACTTAACATGCTTCGCAACTTAAAACTTAAAATGATTTTGAAACTACTAATACTTAGGAGGTGAGAAACACCCACCTCGATTCCATGCTAGGGATTCGTTCGAAGGCTGCTAGGCTTGGCTTTGAGTGCTGGAAAACTCGATTCCCAGACCCTTGCTTACTGAAGCACGAACCAACCCAATCCATGCCTATCCCATGCAACCAAAGACCCAATTCGGCCCAAACCCAGACCTGAGTTTCTATCCCTTTCACTACTGTCGCCGCTGCTGCTACTGGTGGTTGCCGACGTGGGCTCACCTGTCGACGGCGATGGTCGTGGTGGCGTGGGGTTGAGGACTTCGAAACCCTGGTCTTTGGACCGAGCACTCGCTCTGACTCTCGCTCGGTCCCTCTCTCCCTCTCTTCGTCGGTCCACGGCCGTGGCTGGCTGCGCACCGCGGCACCGGCGCCGTTGCCGGCGGCGCCCCCTCCTTCTCCCTCCATCGCTCAGCCACTCTCTCTCTCTCCCGTGTGGTGTGGTGGTCGGGGCCGTGAGGATCCACCCCCCCTTGTCGGGTTTTTGTGAAATAAAAGGGGGCTCAGCCCCTGTTTTTGTTCTCTTTTTTTTTGGGTCTTAAGCTAATCTATAATTGGTATTGCTAATCTAGTTCGTATCCCGAACTCTAAACCCGAATCGTTAATACGACCTTCTATCGGCCATTCATTTCCAAATGCGTCGATGTTAGATTTTAATAAACCTCAAGACTAATTCTAATGTTATTAGCCTAATCGTATTCGAGAAACAACTAAATAAATCGAATAACGACTAGATTAAACTATCAGTATAATCTAAAGGCAGAAATAGTACGAATTAACTTTAAAATCAATAATAGTGTTAATAATTCTCTTTAATAAAACTATCGCTCACATAAGCATATCTTGTAATAATCCAACTCGTAACGTTAATAAAAATACAAATTTATAACGTAAAAAGGTAATACAGTTAGCTTAATGGGAAAACAGAGAATGCGGGTCTTGCATTCTTCCCCCCTTAAAAGAATTTCGTCCTCGAATTTCTAAATCTAAGTTCGGTCTCTCCTAGAATGCACGCACACAACTAGGATTTACGTGGTAGGTTTCCAAAAGGCCTCATTTTGTTGACACTACTTCCTTTAAATCGAAAGAAAATGGCTTATGGTATCCAGTCTTCTCCTCGCCAATCCTCTTCAAGCGTTTACTCACTCTATTTAGGCGCTGAGAGCAAATCGCATTGAAGAGGTATAAATGAGTTGGCATGGAAAACCATATTAAGCTTATTTTAACAAGGAACACAGACTTTAAATCCTGTATCTGAGCAACAAGTCTAGCAAACCACATAGTTTCAAAAAAATCTACATTTACGCATCGATACAAGTTAGCATCTAAAAGCTTTCCCTGTGTGGAGACTTTTAACGAAACAAATCAAGGTTGTCCTAAGACGGTTAACTAAGTCAAGATCATTCACCAGCATACAAAATCGAAGCATTTCAAAACCGAGTTACTCAACCAGGGAGTTTTTATTTTATAGCAAGATAATGGATACATCACACAGCATTATCTAGCGTCACATACGAAACAAACATCTCTATATCATGAGAATATGCAAGTAAGATGACATGCTTATTCCCGTAACTCTACCCGTTTACAACCTTATTAAAGGATCACACAGCATTATCTAGCGTCACATACGAAACAAACATCTCTATATCTTGAGAATATGCAAGTAAGATGATATGCTTATGCCCGTAACTCTACCCGTTTACGACCTTATTAAAGGATCACAAGTGTATATCACGACAAAGCTCTTTTAAATTGGATGATATATTTTAATTATCCCTATTTGCAACCATACTCCACACTTCAATGATCAAGTAATGCAGTACGGATTTCGATACGACCACAAGTATACCAAGCACGTCATTGAGTCTCATAAGGTACATAGACAATCCCATATTCACACATTCACACAAGTATAGGTCTCTAAGTTCGTGAAGTACTAGCACTCATATTTGTAACATGGAAACATGCAAATGGGAGGACTCTATAACACCAATGTAGTATTCATAACAACTAACCAAAATGCAATGCTAAGGTTCGCCATGAAGCTTACTAATTTACATGTGGCACACTCAATCTGTCATCCAATGTCACACTAATCAAGCAAGCCATCAAACATTTTACGTACAATCATTTGTAAACCTTGGAGTCACGCATCCAAGTATGATCATGGGTATGCTAGCATGCGATATGATTAGACATAGAACACGCAAGGTAAGCAAGTGCGAATGCAACTTCTATGGTTACAAGATTTCTAGCTAAGTAGATGATAAATAGCGACTTTAACAAAACATAAGAATAGGGGCATTTTAGGTCATATAACAATTAGGCAATTCCCTTTCCCCGTCCTGTCGATCAACTCAAGTAGTCCATCTAACTCAATCATATGTATAATCATACTGAAGGATGTACTAACAGAAGGAAATCCGACTACTTGGCTCTTTAATGACATAACTTATGAAGGACTGCTCTAAAATAGGTCTAAGTAATTATATAAGCCCTTTCGAGCTTAGTATTACACATAATGTCACAACTGCTATCTCAACCATATTCACCTTAGCAAGAGGCATACAATTCCAAAGTGTGTCAGGCTCTCTCTACCTTGTTCTTTCTGGGTATATTAGGGTTTGATATAGTAAGGACACTATCAATTTCACATAGGACATCAAGAACATTGTGCAGGTGACAACAAGCATTGCGCTAGACGATGAGGACAATTTTCATGCAATAGTCAAGAAAAATGCACTACTATTGCTTAATTTCTATCCAAGCATATCGAAATCTCATTTGATTTCTTTAAACAACTCAAAATTCGCATATGGGGGGTATCACCTAGTGAGATTCTCAGTCGTAGAAAGCTACCTCTAATCACTAGCAGACAAATCATCGTTAACACATCCGGCACTGCATACACCTTGGCATGTGGACACTCAAAATCATTTGATTACACACAGAACGTTATGCTCGTATGGCTAAATCCAAGCATTATTGCAAAGCAAATGGGAGTTTTCGGTTGCAACAATAAGACTAAACCAAGCAATTAAAAAGATCTTTAATGCGAAAGCAAAAGCCTAACTCACTAATCAGGAAGACTTTAACTTTCAATGTCTTTAGGCTTTCAAAAGGAAGTAGTTTAGTTTCTTCTAGCTCTTTGTCTACCAACCTTTGAATACGTCTGCTCGCTCCATTATGGGGCCTGAGGAGCAAATCGTACTTTAGGGGCAAAGATGAGCGTAGAGTTAAGGCTTTCTAATCATTCGATTCAAATCACATGTTCTTTAAACATTGGATTAAAATCACCTAAGCATATAAACGAAACAACTTTCGATTGAGCTAGCACTTATCTCATCCACAACAATACGAGCCACTCGGCCTATACCTTAACAAATGGTTCCCTCAGCCAACCATTCAGCCTACTCAAGCCGCATCTAACTAATGAAACGCGCGAACATTCACGCAAAGCTCACATTTGCACACAAGGCAGGCATATTTCACATAACCACACGGTGTTCCTAGATGACTATATGAAATGCAAGACTCAGGTCGCGCCTACAGTTGCAGGACCTTTGCTCTGATACCATCAATGTAACACCCCTAGCCCCTAGGGCCAAAAAGCGTTACGTTTTCTTAACTTTCTACCTAAATTCTGGGACGAAACGGACAGAGTTTCCCCTGTAAACTGACCGTTTCCAGGCTATAAGCCTTACAATAAATCCCTGCAATTTAACGGAAGCATAAAACATTTAAAAGAAACTCAATGGCCGCACGCCGGAGTTCATAACTCAACGAGCCACTCACACGAAGTACGCTAACCACATTAATTCATGAACAAAGAAAAAACGAAAGATACAACTTAACGGTTCACACAACCGAGTATTGGCGTTTACATCCCAAAACATAACCAACTTTAACCAAAAGACATCTAACTGACTAGATGGTTGGCTCATAAGGCCATACAGAGCGACTCAAAAACAATATGTGTTACATGAACTTAGAATACCTGTTTACAAACATTTCAAACTAAGAATACATAACGTGCTTCATTAAATACGTAAGATCCCCTCAAATGAGTACAAACGACACCTTGCAAGCATGAACAGATTCCATCTTGACATAGCTGATTCAACTTTCTCCTGTTATAAAGAAAACCTGGGGAAAAGGGGAAAGAATAGTGGGATGAGCAACCACACGCTCAGTGAGTGTCCCCCGACCCCCTTAAAACCAAAACCGTTGCAGGCAATAGTATCTTTAATAGTCACATATCACGTATTCATACTTCACGATCATATTAGGCATTCATAAAATTCTTATGGAAACGTCACTTACCATAAACTTCACTTTAGGCACTCAAACACATTTCTAGGTCTTTAAATGACCAAACTTTTTTAGTACCAGGCAGTCAAACACTTAAACAAGGACGAGGCTAAGTACAAAACTTTCTTTTTCATAAACATAACTTTTTGGCATTTCATTCGTATGGTATGCATAAGACACACACATTTCAAGTCTCAATCAATTCTCATTTATAGGATATGCATGAAATATGCTCATAAGACTTACTTCTCATATTCGTATCTTGCTTAGCATCTCATTTATAAGTTAAACTTAGAACATGCACATGTCATACATAGGAAGCTTTCTTTCTTTTACTAAAAACACTTCCTTTAGCCTCTTGAGGCTCATAAAAACTCTTCTCTTAGCCTCTTGAGGCGCATATTCTTTTAAAAGAATCTCTTTCATCTTGGTCTCATAATGACCCTTAAAAACTTTGTTTCTGAAATACTTAAAAAGGCGAAATGCCAATTGCTTTTCTTATTTAATAAGAAACTACTATGGGCATAAGATCATCATAAAGCGCTGGTTGGGAGAGATCTACACTCAATCCTAGTGAGATTAACTCACACTAAGCTCTTACTCCCGGGATGGCAACTAACTTTGGACCTTAACCCTCGTCAGGGTCTCTAGGGATTACTCCCTAGGCTAGGGATTCTCCCGTTCGAGCAGGTTCACTCCCATCTAATGTCCCTAAGCATTTATCTTAGCCATTTAAACTGGTCATAACGACTAGTAAGTTTGCTGCCTCTCACAGCGAAATCCTTTATCATACAACTCACGCCTTTGTAAAACTCTTTGGGATTCCCCCGTTCAAGCAGGTGCACTCCCAACACTGTATTCATTTAGTTACAATATGCCATCATGCACAAATATTTATGGCTACTATTATTTCAAAATATGAAATCCTTCTTTGAAAGTCTCACCCTTATGCACATAATGTAACTTGAGGTCATATAAGGAAAGGGGGGTCCACATGTATTACATTCAAGCACTTCATAATCAATTCGTCACAATGTGCCACGTATGGCCTCGCAATCCATACGATTGCGGTTAATTCACAACCTAGACTCCCTCCTCACAAGCATTGTACCATAAAAACCTCGAACCACTCATAGTTCTACCTGAAACCATCTAACTACCATCTGGGTTTTCAATTCGATAATCATAACATATTATCAAAAGGGGTCTTGTGAAATAGCTACGTATAACTTACCAAGCAAGCAGCAACCATCCCATAGCTCGTTACCACATGCAGAAGCATAAATATGGAGGTATATTTTGCATTAATTGAAATAAGGACTTAATTAACTGAAATAAACTCACAACGCATGAAACTTAGTCTACATTCATGACTTGCGAATAGAAGGTAAGCATACCAAATTCATGCCACTTTCATGCATAACTAATCAACTAATATTCAAAGTATAACCATCCAACTAAACATGCATTGGCTTAAAATGTTCTCAGGTCGTTTCAAAGGGTACTCTTAAGCATTAACTAGCTAGTTCAATGTGCGTCAATTTAAAGAATGCTTGTCATTAAAGGGTTACTTATAAACATGAACTAATTAAATTAGCCTCCTTTGATCTTAGGTGATCTTGTTTCGTTTCAAACATTCATACATTGGAGTTAAGGGGGTAAACATGCTCACTTCGTCATTCAAACATTATTTCCAAAGCTGTTTTATAAGCATAGTTCAACTAAATAGGAAAGCATCGATTCGAAGCGTGCATTCATTATTTCGAAGTTACATTTCAAGTCTAATTGAGCTATTTCAGCATAATACGATTCTAAACGTTCATTTATTATATCGAAATCATTATTCGAATCTAAATAAGTCATTTAAGCATAAGTCCTTTCAGGGTGTTCATTTCTTTTCGAAGCTATTAATCGAGCATGAATTGATTAAGTGCACATGGGTCGATTCTAGGCATTTATAGTCTATTACGATGTCATTGAACGAACATGATTCCGCTAAGCATACATATAACGATTCTAAGCATTTAAGTTTACTTCGAAGTTATTAAACGATCATGTGTCATTTATGGTTTACTTCGAACTTAATAAATGATTATGAATTAACTAAACATACATTCGTCGCTTCTAAGCATTTATAATCTACTTCGAAGTTAGTTTTCAGGCATGAATTAACTGAATAGGTTCGAATCAAAGCTAAACATGCATAATTCAGTTCGACTTAAATCTTCAGGCATGAATTAACCAAATAGATTCGAATCAAAGCTGAACACGCATAATTCACTTCGAATTCAATCTTCAGGCATGAATTAACCAAATAGATTCGAATCAAAGCTAAACACGCATAATTTACTTCGAATTAAATCTTTAGGCGTGAATTAACTAAATAGATTCGAACCAAAACTAAACAGGCATAATTCATTTCGAATTAAATCTTCAGGCGTGAATTAACTAAATTCACTTGAATCGATTCTAAGCCACTTTCGAGTATTGATCAACTAAACTAACATATATCGATTCGAAGCCACTATCGGGCATAAACTAGCTAAACTTAACATGTTTCGCAACTTAAAACCTAAAACGATTTTGAAACTACTAATACTTAGGAGGCGAGAAACACCCACCTCGATTCCATGCTAGGGTTTCGTTGGAGGGCTGCTAGGCTTGGCTTTGAGTGCTGGAAAACTCGATTCCCTGACCCTTGCTTACTGAAGCACGAACCAGCCCAATTCATGCCTAACCCATGCAACCAAAGACCCAATTCGGCCCAAACCCAGACCTGGGTTTCTACCCCTTTCACTACTGTCGTCGCGGCTGCTACTGGTGGTCGCCGACGTGGGCTCACCCGTCGACGGCGACGGTCGTGGTGGCGTGGGGTTGAGGGCTTCGAAACCCTGGTCTTTGGACCGAGCACTCGCTCTGACTCTCGTTCGGTCCCTCTCTCCCTCTCTTCGCCGGTCCACGATCGTGGCTGGCTACGCACCGCGGCACCATATTAAGCTTATTTTAACAAGGAACACAGACTTTAAATCCTGTATCTGAGCAACAAGTCTAGAAAACCACATAGTTTCAAACAAATCTACATTTACACATCGATACAAGTTAGCATCTAAAAGCTTTCCCTGTGTGGAGACTTTTAACGAAACAGATCAAGGTTGTCCTAAGACAGTTAACTAAGTCAAGATCATTCACTAGCATACAAAATCGAAGCATTTCAAAACCGAGTTGCTCAACCAGGGAGTTTTTATTTTATAGCAAGATAATGGATGCATCACACAGCATTATCTAGCGTCACATACGAAACAAACATCTCTATATCTTGAGAATATGCAAGTAAGATGATATGCTTATGCCCGTAACTCTACCCGTTTACGACCTTATTAAAGGATCACAAGTGTATATCACGACAAAGCTCTTTTAAATTGGATGATATATTTTAATTATCACTATTTGCAACCATACTCCACACTTCAATGATCAAGTAATGCAGTACGGATTTCGATACGACCACAAGTATACCAAGCACGTCATTCAGTCTCATAAGGTACATAGACAATCCCATATTCACACGTTCACACAAGTATAGGTCTCTAAGTTCGTGAAGTACTAGCACTCCTAATTGTAACATGGAAACATGCAAATGGGAGGACTCTATAACACCAATGGTAGTATTCATAACAACTAATCAAAATCAATCCTAAGGTTTGCCATGAAGCTTACCAATTTACATGTGGCACACTCAATCTGTCATCCAATGTCATACTGATCAAGCAAGCCATCAAACATTTTACGTACAATCATTCGTAAACCTTGGAGTCACGCATCCAAGTATGATCATGGGTATGCTAGCATGCGATGTGATTAGGTATAGAACACGCAAGGCAAGCAAGTGTGAATGTAACTTCTATGGTCACAAGATTTCTGGCTAAGTAGATGAATAAATAGCGACTTTAACAAAACATAAGAATAGGGGCACTTTAGTTCATATAACAATTAGACAATTCCCTTACCCCATCCTGTCGATCAACTTAAGTAGTCCATCTAACTCAATCGTATGCATAATCACACTGAAGGATGTACTAACAGTAGGAAATCCAATTACTTGGCTCTTCAATAATATAACTTATCAACGATTGCTCTAAAACAAGTCTAAGTAATTATATAAGCCCTTTCGAGCTTAGTATTACACATAATGTCACAACTGCTGTCTCAACTATATTCACCTTAGTAAGAGGCATACAATTCCAAAGTGTGTCAGGCTCTCTCTACCTTGTTCTTTCTGGGTGTACTGGGGTTTGATATAGCAAGGACACTATCAATTTCACATAGGACATCAAGAACATTGTACAAGTGACAACAAGCATTGCGCTGGACGATGAGGACAGTTTTCATGCAATAGTCAAGAAAAATGCACTACTATTGCTTAATTTCCATCCAAGCATATCGAAATCTCATTTAATTTCTTTAAACAACTCAAAATTCGCATATGGGGGGTATCACCTAGTGAGATTCTCAATCATAGAAAGCTACCTCTAATCACTTGCAAACAAATCATCGTTAACACATCCAGCAATGCATACACCTTGGCATGTGGACACTTAAAATCATTTGATTACACACAGAAAGTTATGCTCGTATGGCTAAATCCAAGCATTATTGCAAAGCAAATGCGAGTCTTCGGTTGCAACAATAAGACTCAACCAAGCAATTAAAATGATCTTTAATGCGAAAGCAAAACCCTAACTCACTAATCAGGAAGACTTTAAGTTTCAAAGTCTTTAGGCTTTCAAAAGGAAGTAGTTTAATTGCTTCTAGCTCTGTCTCTACCAACATTTGAATACGTCTGCTCGCTCCATTATAGGGCCCGAGGAGCAAATTCATACTTTAGAGGCAAAGATGAGCGTAGAGTTAAGGCTTTCCAATCATTCGATTCAAATCACATGTTGTTTAAACATTGGATTAAAATCACCCAAGCATATAAATGAAACAACTTTCGATTGAGCTAACACTTATCTCATCCACAACAATACGAGCCACTCAGCCTATACCTTAACAAGTGGTTCCCTCAGCCAACCATTCAGCTTACTCAAGCCGCATCAAACTAGTGAAACGCGCGAACATTCCCGCAAAGCTCACATTTGCACACAAGGCAGGCATATTTCACATAACCACATGGTGTTCCTAGATGACTATATGAAATGCAAGACTCAGGTCACGGCCTATGGTTGCAGGACCTTTGCTCTGATACCATCAATGTAACACCCCTAGCTCCTAGGGCCAAAAAGCGTTATGTTTTCTTAACTTTCTACGTAAATTCTGGGACGAAACGGACAGAGTTTCCCCTGTAAACTGACCGTTTCCAGGCTATAAGCCTTACAATAAATCCCTGCAATTTAACGGAAGCGCAAAACATTTAAAAGAAGCTCAACGGCCGCACGCCAAAGTTCATAACTCAACGAGCCACTCGCACGGAGTACGCCAACCAGATTAGTTCATGAACAAAGAAGAAACAAAAGATACAATTCAACGGTTCACACAACCGGAGTATTGGGGTTGACATTCCAAAACATAACTAACTTTAACCAAACGGCATCTAACTGGCTAGATGGTTGGCTCATAAGGCCATACAGAGCGACTCATAAACAATATGCGTTACATGAATTTAGAATACCTGTTTACAAACATTTCAAACTAAGAATACATAACGTGGCTTCATTAAATACGTAAGATCCCCTCAAATGAATACAAACGACACCTTGCAAGCATGAACAGATTCTATCTTGACATAGCTTATTCAACTTTTTCCTATTATAAAGAAAACCTGGGGAAAAGGGGAAAGAATAGTGGGATGAGCAACCACACGCTCAGTGAGTGTCCCCCAACCCCCTTTAAACCAAAACCGTTGCAGGCAATAGTATCTTTAATAGTCACATATCACGTATTCATACTTTACGATCATATTAGGCATTCATAAAATTCTTATGGAAACATCACTAACCATAAACTTCACTTTAGGCACTCAAACACATTTCTAGGTCTTTAAATAACCAAACTTTTTTACTACCAGGCAGTCAAACACTTAAACAAGGGACGAGGCTAAGCACAGAAACTTTCTTTTTCATAAACATAACTTTTTGGCATTTCATTCATATGGTATGCATAAGATACACACATTTCAAGTCTCAAGCAATTCTCATTCACAGGGTATGCAAGAAATATGCTCATAAGACTTACTTTTCATATTCGCATCTTACTTAGCACCTCATTCATAAGTTATACTTAGAACATGCACATATCATACACAGGAAGCTTTCTTTCTTTTACCAAAAATGCTTCAGTTAGCCTCTTGAGGCTCATAAAAACTCTTCTCTTAGCCAGGCTCGTATTCTTTTAAAAGAATCTCTTTCATCTTGGTCTCATGATGACCCTTATAAACTTTCTTTCTGAAACACTTAAAAAGGCAAAATGCCAGCTGCTTTTCTTATTTAATAAGAAACTACTCTGGGTATAAGATCATCATAAAGTGCTGGTTGGGAGAGATCTACACTCAATCCCAGTGAGATTAAGTCACACTAAGCTCTCACTCCCGGGATGGCAACTAACTTTGGACCTTAACCCTCGTCAGGGTCTCTAGGGATTACTCCCTAGGCTAGGGATTCCCCGTTCAAGCAGGTTCACTTCCATCTATTGTCCCTAAGCACTTATCTTAGCCATTTAAACTGGTCATAACGACTAGTAAGTTTGTTGCCTCTCACAGCGAAATCCTTTATCATGCAACTCACGCCTTTGTAAAACTCTTTAGGATTCCCCCGTTCGAGCAGGTTTACTCCCAAAACTGTATTCATTTAGTTAAAATATGCCATCATGCACTAATATTTATGGCTACTATTATTTCAAAACATGAAATCCTTCTTTGAAAATCTTGCCCTTATGCACATAATGTAACTTAAGGACATGGAAGGAAAGGGGGGTCCGTATGTATTACATTCAAGCACTTCATAATCAATTCATCACAATGAGCCATGCATGGCCTTGCAATCCATACGATTGCGGTTAATTTACAACCCAGACTCCCTCCTCACAAGCACGGTACCACAAGAACCTCGAACTACTCATAGTTCTACCTCAAACCATCCAACTACCATCTCGGTTTTCAATTCGACAACCATAACATATTATCAAAAGGGGTCTTGTGAAATAGCTACATATAACTTACCGAGCAAGCAGCAACCGTCCTATAGCTCGTTAACACATACAGAAGCATAAATATATAGGTATATTTTGCATTAATTGAAATAAGGACTTAATTAACTGAAATAAACTCACAACACATGAAACTTAGTCTACATTCATGACCTGCGAATAGAAGGTAAGCATACCAAATTCATGCCACTTTCACGCATAACTAATCAACTAATATTCAAAGTATAACCATCCAACTAAACATGCATTGGCTTAAAATGTTCTCAGGTCGTTTCAAAGGGTACTCTTAAGCATGAACTAGCTAGTTCAATGTGCGTCAATTTAAAGAATGCTTGTCATTCAAGGGTTACTTATAAACATGAACTAACTAAATTAGCCTGCTTCGATCTTAGGTGTTCTTGGTTCGTTTCAAACATTCATACATTGGAGTTAAGGGCTTAAACATGCTCACTTCATCATTCAAATATTATTTCGAAAGCTGTTTTATAAGCATAGTTCAACTAAATAGGCAAGCATCGATTCGAAGCGTTCATTCATTGTTTTGAAGTTACATTTCAAGTCTGATTGAGCTATTTCAGCATAATACGATTCTACACGTTCATTTATTATATCGAAATCATTATTCGAATCTAAATAAGTCATTTAAGCATAAGTCCTTTCAGGGTGTTCGTTTCTTTTCGAAGCTATTAATCGAGCATGAATTGACTAAGTGTACACGGGTCGATTCTAGGCATTTATAGTCTATTACGACGTCATTGAACGAACATGATTTCGCTAAGCATACATATAACGATTCTAAGCATTTAAAGTTTACTTCGAAGCTATCAAACGATCATGGGTCATTTATGGTTTACTTCGAACTTAATAAACGATTATGAATTAACTAAACATACATTCGTCGTTTCTAAGCATTTATAATCTACTTCGAAGTTAGTTTTCAGGCATGAATTAACTAAATAGGTTCGAATCAAAGCTAAACATGCACCATTCACTTCGAATTAAATCTTCAGGCATGAATTAACCAAATAGATTCGAATCAAAGCTAAACACGCATAATTCGCTTCGAATTCAATCTTCAGACATGAATTAACTAAATAGATTCAAATCAAAACTAAACAGGCATAATTCACTTCGAATTAAATCTTCAGGCGTGAATTAACTAAATAGATTCGAATCAAAACTAAGCAGGT